>CAUYON010045474.1:0-96377 GCA_963573935.1 Arctocebus calabarensis
GCCTCACGCTGTCTCCCTGTGTCCCCAAAGGGAAGTTTCTGGGCAGATCCCGCCTGGCAGAGATGCCTGAAGTCCTCTCTCCCCAGTCTCACTGTGCCCAGCCGCAAGGAAGCTGTTACTCATCCGCCATCTTGCTCCCAAGCCACTATTTTGGTTCTTAAGTAGATGAAGTATGCCTGAAATGCCTCTAGTCAGCCATATGGAACAAAAAAGTTAACATTTTAAATTGGAGAGTTCCATCAATATTTACATAGCACATCACAGTCTGCTAGTAATAACATTAATAATTATGATTTTAAGTATCTTAATCAAGTATACCAAGATTTTCATTCCCAGAGTAGTACCTTATAACTTGATTTTAAAAACCTCTAGTTCTCACAGATGAATAGTTCTGAAGCAAAATAAATATTTTCTAATTCTAGAAAAGGTTTCTTATCGGATTACATGTTTTTCTGTTTTGAAACTGAAGGACTGTCAGCTACAAAACAGACATAATATCTGTCACCATATTAAAATAATTGTTTATAAAATTAATACTGATTAAATTCCTCAAGCAAGATAATCTATTTCACATAAAGTTCTGTTTATATTTCAAAAGAATATTTGTTCTGTAATTGTGTTCAAAATGAAGCACATTAGCCAGATAAAATGCATTAAACATGATGTTTAAATTTCCTATGGTCTTTCTGATGTGTATTTTTACTCCCTTGATATGTCATCTATTGTGAAAGAAACATGGAAAATTTCCATGCAATTATGAAGTAAACTTTCATCTTTTAATTGCATTAATTTTTACTTCTCGTGTTTTGAAGCAATTTAAGTGCATAACATTTGGGATTATATCTACTTAGTGATTTGACTATTTTTATTATTATAAAACATGTGTCTTCCTCTAGTAAATGCTTTGCCTTAGAGCCCATTTTATTTGATATTAATGTATATCTCTCTATACATGCTAGCTTTGGATAATTTTTCCTAGTATATCATTTTCTGTCCTTGTACCGTAAACTTTTCTGCATCCTTGATAATATTTCTGTGACTTTTTACAATCTGCATATAAGTTGGATATATTTTGTTCTGTTTTGGATTTTAAAAGTGGAACATATGTTGTATTTATTGTAGGGATTACAGTGAAACTTGCCCTTTTTCCTTTATCTGATTTGCTGAAAGATCAACTCACAATTATGGTAGATTAATAAGCAAAAGGTTTATTTCCAAATACCATGTGCATTGGGGGGAATCATAAGAATGATTACCCAAAATCTCAGTGATGGTCAGAGACTTTTAAAGATGCCTTTTAGAAGGGAGGGAAGAAGAGTGTGGAAAGTATACATGTAGCAAGTGGTTGATGTAGGGGGGGATGAGTGTAGATGTGTGGAAACAGATTAAATTGCAGATTAACCTGAGAGACAGGTCTCCTGCTTCAAATGACCTTGGGGCCAGGTCTATTAGTATGCAATAAGGAAGTCAGCATTCTTTTCTGATTCTAAATCAGATTACTCAGGTTTTATAAAGGAGAGGCCAGGGCTTTTTGATCATGAATGACCTTTTAATTCAAAATATTCTTTATACCAAGGAATCATATTTTGGTGTGAAATTCTCTCAGTTCCTTCATTATTTTATTATGATACATTTGAGTTTAAATCTATCATCTTATGATTTTTACCTATTTGTCCCACTTTTACAATGTTCTTTTTTACTTTATTTTCTTACTTTCTTTTGGGTATATTGAGTATTTTTTTTAATTGTATTTCTCTGTTATCTCGGTAGTTTTACACTTCTAAATGAAACAGTTCCTTTATTGTTGACCATATTCAAAATGCATCCTTGGCTTATCAAAGTATATTAATTGGCACTTTTATCCATTGTTTAGATAATAAAAGGACTTTTGAACATTTTAACTCAATTTATCCACCTTTCAATTTAAATGCTATTGTTATCCTGTATTTTAATTTGGCATACATTTTAAATTCCCTAAGATGTTATCATTGTTTTAGGGAGTTCATAATCATTCAATGTACCCCTTTAATTATACTTCATTTCTTTCTATATAACCCAAATTTCTATCTAGAATAATTTATCTTTTGCCAAATGAATAAATTTTAGTATTTCTTGATGTGTACTTCTGCTGATAACTATTTGTTTCCATTTTTATTTAGTGAAGCTTTTTTATATCATCTTAACTTTTAAGGGATACCTTGCTGGGTATACATTTTAAGTTCAGAATATTTTCTTTCAGTATTTTGAAGGTGTCAAAATACATTGTCTAGCATGCCTACTTTTACCACTCCCTTCAACATAGTACTGGAAGTCCTAGTGGGGTAATTAAGCAAAAGAAAGAAATAAAAGGCATTTGATAGCACAAGAATATGGAGAAAGGGGCAAGGGAGGGGAGGAGAGGGGAGGAGGGAAGTAGGGTGGAGGCAGGATAATTGGTGGGGCCACACCTAGGGTGCATCTTAGAAGGGTACGGGCAAAATTCACTACATGCAGAATACAAATGTCTTCATATAATGACTAAGAAAATGCCATGAAGGCTGTTAAACAGTTTGATGAAATTGTTCAGATTGTATATGAAACCAGCACATTGTACCCCTTGATTGCACTAATGTACACATCTATGATTTAATAATAATAATAATAATAAAACAGAATCAGACATCCCCGAGTCAGGGGAGTAGAGGCAGACTTGGGAACCCAGGCTCTGAGGGATTCTGCAAGGCTGATCTCCCTGGATTTTCCTTTTGCCTTGTATACTCCAGTTTTAGAGATAAAGGGGACACTCCCCATCTAGCCAAGGAAGGGGCAACCTAGAAAACTTCCAAAAAAAGGCATTTGAGTACTTCTAAAGGAAGTAAAATTGTTCCTCTTTGCAGATGACATGACCTTACACATGGAAAATCCTAAAGACTTCACCTAAACAACTCTTAGATTGATAAACAAATTCAGTAAAGTTGCTTGATAAAAAAAATCAAGATACAAAAAATATTTGCACTTTTATATACCCCTAATGAACTGGTTAAAAAATAATTCCATAAAGACTTTATGAGGAAGACTGCCGTGGCAGTAGCAACAAATGCAACAATAAACAAATGGGACTTAATTAAACTGAAAAGCTTCTGTACAGCCAAGGTGACAACAACCAAAGCAAATAGACAACAAACCCTATGGGAAAGGATATTTGCGCATTTTGAATCTGACAAAAGTTTACTTACCAGGATCTATATAGAACTTCAATTAATCTATAGGAAAAAAACCAACAATCCCATACATCAATGGGTAAGAGAGATGAATAGAATCTTCTCTAAAGATGACAGATGAATGTCCAGTAAACATTTGAAAAAATGCTCATCATCCCTAAGTATTAGAGAAATGCAAATTAAAACCACCTTGAGATACCATCTAACTCCGGTGAGAATGGCCTATATCACAAAATCTCAAAATTGCAGATGCTGGTGGGATGTGGGGAAAAAGGAATGCTTCTACACTGCTGGTGGGACTGCAAACTAATACAACCTTTTTGGAAGGAAGTATGGAGAAAGTTCAAAGAACTCAATCTAGACCTTCCATTTGATCCTGCAATCCCATTACTGGGCATCTAGCCAGAAGAAAAAAAAAAAAACTTTTATTATAAAGACACTTGTACTAGGCTGTTTATTGCAACCCAATTTACAATTGCTAAAATGTGGAAACAGCCTAAATGTCCTTCAACCCAGGAATGGATTGGTAAGCTATGGTATATGTATACCATGGAATATTACTAAGCCATCAAAAATGGAAATTTTGCAGCATTTGTACTAACTTGGATGTAGGTGGAAGACATTATTCTTAGTGAAATGTCATAGGAATGGAGAAACATGAATCCTATGTATTCAACTTTGATATGAGGACAATTAATGACAATTAATAACACAGTGGGGCATGGGGGTCGGGGAGAGCAGACAGAGAGAGAAGGAGGGAGGGGGCGAGGGAAAGAAAACAAAAAAAAGAAAAGAAAATAGTAACTACTTCTCACATAAATTGGATTCAATTTTGACCAAAGTACATTACTTAAACATTAATTATTAATTTAACTTGTTAATATGTTGTTTAGGATATTGCATCCTCTTTTATAAGTGAAATATGTTTGTAATTTTCCTTTATAACAATGTATTTTCTCCCATTTCAATATTAGGTATATTCAGATTAAGTAGAATGATTTTGAAATATTTCTATTGTCTATAAGATTTGACATGATCTGTTTTTTGAAATTATCTTTTACTTTTTTTTATAAATATTAGTAGTCTTTTTTTTGAGACTTTGAAAAAAAATAAGAAGTTAACTGATGACTCCCATACTGAGCCTCAGAGTCAAACAATCTATAGACATACTCTTATTTGACAATGTGAATGTTACTTACTTTGCATTATTATTGTTAATACTGCTTAATGTTTCAATGCAATAATCGTCTGATTTCTTTTTGAATGTATTTATCTTCATTCATTCTTTATGAGGTTTTTGTTTCTAGTCCTTATCTTAACATTGTTATTGTTATTGAATTTTAAGCCTTTTTAATTCTGTGAAAGCAAAATGTGGAAACCTAATAAATACTTGTATATGTAAAAAAAAATAGATCTGTATTTACATCATTATTTTCCTTCAGCCTAAAGAAATTCCTTTGTTATTTCTTTTCTTTTTTTTTGAGACAAAGTCTTACTATGTTGCCCTCAGTAGAGTGCTGTGGCATCACAGCTCACAGCAGCCTCAGACTCTTGGGTTTAAGTGATTCTCTTGCCTCAGCCTCCCAAGTAGCTGGGACTACGGGCACCTGCCACAATGCCCGGCTGTTTTTTGGTTGCAGTTGTCATTGTTGTTTAGCAGGCCCTAGCCAGGCTCAAACCCACCAGCTTTGGTGTATGTGGCCAGCACCCTACTTACTGAGCTATAGATGCCAAGCTGTGCTTTATCATGATTTAAAACAAAATGTTTCAGTTTGGATGCTGTCTATTTTCCTGACTTCAAGTCATCTGAATCTTTCTTCTGTAGTACCAATCTATTGTTAAGTCATTACAAAGTAATTTCATATATGGTATTTTTCAATTTTAGATTCCCATTGCTTCTCTAAGTGTTTCCACATCTTTCCTAAAATTACTGTCCTCTTCATTTATATCTATCTTTTCCTATGTTTTTTTCCTGATATTTATAATAATTATTATAAACTGTGCTTTCTAATTCCAAGTCTGGATCATTTTTGGGAACATTTCCTGCTTGTTGACATGTCTAGTAATTTATTGTATAGTGGGTGATATATTGTAGAGATTCTGTATTATGTTATCTTCCTCTGAGTTATGCTCTAGTGGTAGTTAAATTATTGATTAATCATCTTGATTCTCTGGAGACTTGATTTTAGGCTTTGTCAGAACAGAATTATTTCGGTTCTGCCCTTGGTACAGGAGATATTTGTCACTTGGGGACTTACTGTAATAGCCTCCATTTGTAAGGTGGGGACTGCCTATGTAATTGTTATCAGCAAGAGGATTCGTTTGAGTTGAGCAGTTCCATCATCTGTGCAATCAGATTTGTCATTGTTTTAAATGAATATATATCTAGAAATCTATTCTAACAATGATTATATTGTAGCAAAAGATAAAGCATAGAAAATAAAATATTTGTGTAGACTTTCTGCTATTAACGTGCAGCTACAAAGGCACTTTTGGGACAGTCGATAGTGTCCACATAAACAGCAACCGTTTGAATGGACAGGCTTTTGAACAGCTCTTAAAAATCCCCCACCCCCAACTTTGTTTCCCTGTCATTAAGATTGAATCATCCTCCACTATACATAAAAGGATAGGGTAAAAATTAGAGAGTGAACATTCTTTTCAATTTTCAGAACAAATTTCTATCCACTGCATAACAATGATTATTCTGGGATTTGAAGAGAACAATATTTGCCTCTACTGCCTTCATCACATAGACTTTTCTTCTCTCTCTCAGTTAACTATGCATCTGGCCTACAATTTTCATTTTCTTATAATCTCAGGTCATGTCTTGAATGATGTCACTATGGTATTCTAGAAGCGACCAATGCTTCATTTTATTTAGCCCGATTCTCTTGTTTTTATTTTTATTTTTTACCATTTATTCTGCATCAGCAGGGCCTTTATAGTGACTCTGTTTTATCTATTGCTGGGATCTCTAAATCTGTTATTTTCCTATGTTTGCCACATCTTTCTTGTTGTCTAATGGTTTCAGTCTCACAACCACAGAACATTGTTCACCTGACCCATTTTAGGGCTCTTTCCACACCGTTATATTTATTTGTTGCTTTAATACCTTTAGAGTCCCTAGTTTTGCCTCTTACATTTAACTAATTCACAGACTTAAGTCAATTTATTCCATTCTTAAGTCTACAAAATGGAAAACGAGATTAACAAAAACCTACTAAATTTCTTTAAAGCTACATCTGCCTTCCTGCTAATTGATCTTGAAAGAGTTAAATATTTCTAGGTAGAATCCCTAGCATCTGTTGACACTTTCTTAACTAGACAGGAGTAGTCTGAGAAACTGGCTCCACTTTTGTGTAGCTATGCCATTAATCAGAATAGAACTTTGTATTACTCACTTAATCTTCCATTTTCCTGTTTGTAACACGAGGAAAATATTTGAGGACATGAAACCATACCCTGTCTCTGTATTTCACCAGCTAAATTTGAAATTAATGAGTAACAAATTCCAGGCTAATGGGCATGATTGTGATAGAGGAAAGAGGAACTGACTGTCAAGCTAAGGAACTGGGCTGCAAGTGTGTTAAAGCTCCCAACTGCAAAACTTTAGGCACTGTGACTTAGAAGGTAACAGGCCAGACATGGGCTGTATAGTATAAGCTACAAGGAAATGTCCTTGTTAAAGAGATTTGGTGGTCTCTTCCTTCTCAGCACTCTTCTGAGTCTCTCCCTTGGGACTTCATGCTACCTTTTTCTTCCTGTACCAGTTTTCCATATATCCCTCTCTATAACACAGTCTAATTTTTATTCTTAATTGGTTCTGGCTATAAAACTTGTATCTATTACACATTATGATTTGTACTTATTCATCAAAATTTTAAGGTCTTGAAAAAAGCAAATGATTCTATTTAATAATCTTTAGAAAAATAAAAGGAAGTAAAATTAGATGAAAGATTGGTTTCTATTTCCTTATGACTTGTGCTTTCTACATCCCCTGCCTTTGGTAAATAGCTCTTGATGGAGAAAGGATTCTAGACTCTTATTTAACCGAAGAACAGAATGAGCTAATCCTTTCCAAAGAAAGGTCAGTCTCTCCCCCTTTGACTTCTTCTTTGGTTGAAATTAAATAAAACTATATGGTCTTTATGTATGTATTAAAATAAGCTTAGAAAAATGTCTTTCATTCCTTACTTAAAGCCTTATGAGAGCCATAACAATTTTCATCTAATAATATCCAAGGCAATAACTTAGAAAGCTATTTTGATGGGAGTAGAATCTTATAAACAATGAATTCAATACACTTTTGTTACAAAACCTGTTTGAAGGAACAAGGATAATACCCACATTTTTAAGGTTACCTCTTGTAGTAAAAAAAAGATCTTTGAGCACTAGTGGTGGTTTTGATCTGTGGCATATTTAACCAAATAGCAAGAGGTAAAGAACTTTATGATAGGGGCTTCACACACACACACACACACACACACACAAAACAAAATGTGGCTTGATTGTTAGCTGTAAACAAGCAATCTATTGTGTATAGATAAGTAGAAATGAAAAATTAAAGTGAGTAAATGATTGCTTCAATTACTTCATATAGACAGTTATACTGCTTAATTCAGACTTAACCCCCTTTTGTATACGTGGGACTGATTTTCCACTTCAATAAAATGAGCTTTTCTTGACTCTGATTCAAGTTTGCCCTTGACTTGCTTTTAAAAGGTATTACTTTGAAGAATAATTTATTATTATTATTCCATAGTCAAAGTCTAGAATCTTCTAATTTCCCCCTGTAAAATGAGTTTTATAAAGGAACCTTTTATTCATTTACCATATTCTGTTCTGTATTATAAAGTACTCAATGCATTTTAATACAGTTTTGGTGTTAACTTGACCTTCTCACTTAGGACTGCCATGCTATCTTTTTCCACGTAGTTGGAAAAAGTACAAAGACTGTAAGTTTTATATCTAAGAAGGAAGTTATCCTGTACATTAGTTCATAGTAATTTTGTCCCATTCTCTTTCTTACCTATTCTCTTTTTCCTGTTTAAAGTATAGTGTGTTGCAACTATAATAAGGCAGATTAGTCCTATCAAACCCACTGCTGTTAAAACTCCTTTCAATATTAGACGATCTCTGGCAGGTATGGGAGCAGAATTTGGAGGGATAAACAGAGATGCCTGGGCAATGTTAGAGACAGCAGACTTTAAGGAGTTCCTATCCACTGCTCGTATTGCCACATAAATTCTGTGGCTTTCTTGTGTCTCTCCATTGGGTTGATGTTCAAGTCCATTTGTGAGAAGTTTAGGTGAAAATGTAAATATCTCTTTGGTACCAGCTTGCTGAGGACTTAGCTTTGATGTATTCACTAAAATAGCATTGTTAAAGTCATCTTGAATATTCTGTAGACTTTTGCTCGTTCTTATTTCATAGCTTGTAGCTGAAATTTAAAAAAGAAATGGAAAAGTTAAGTCTCCTTCAGTCTCATTAGGAATGACTAATAAGAATAGCAATAAAGTAGTCAAAATACGTAGGAATAAACCCGATAAGAAATCTGAACATGAGCAAAACTTGAAAACACTACACAAGGACTCATATTAAAATGTGAACAAGAGGACTTATGTTTTTTTGAAAAGCAAGATTCAATAGAGCAAAGATATTGTTTTTCCCTAAGTTATTTTGTGAATTTCATGTGATTCTATTAAAAACACCTCTAGTTTCTGTTTTAACAGGTCAAGCTTATTATAAAGTTTATATAGAAAATAAATAATTGAAAGTGGGCATGTAAAGTCTAAAATACCGCAGTGTGGAAGGACCAAGTCTATCAGATATGGAAATACTATAATGCCTCAAAAATTAAGGCACTGTGGTACAGGGCCATCAATAGACTCTATACAAAAGTAGGCCAAACTAAATTCAGGAATTTAGTATATGATTGGTGCAATTCAAACTAGTGGGGGAGAATAAAAATTTCCCAATAAACAATGTTGTAACAATTGAGTAAAAATCTGGAAAAGGATAATGTAAGAGGAAGCCTGAGAGTTAGCAGAAGTCTTACCAAAAGGAAAGTAGAAGCAAGGTACTCTATTAGTGTTTACCCAGGCAAGGATAGGGAAGCCTCGAATCAGAGTGCTGATCCCAGCCTTCTTAATAAACATGGTGGCCAGAAGTGAGGGAGAAAAATGCATCGAGGTTTGCAAGAGTTATGGGAAATGTTCCCCTAAACCTGACTTACAAATATATGAATAAATATTCACTCTCCAATTTTCAGAAAAACAAATGCCTCCAGTATTGGGAAGCACATGCTCTATAATACAGAACCCTTTTCTGCTGAATAGACCATCGTGTATATGGTATTTATGGTCTTATTCAGGTTTCTGGATGATTAGTGTCAGTGAGTTAATCAGAGCTCCTTAAATCCTGGGGCAGCCGACTCACTCTCCCTGTACTCCAGGATTGAAGGCTTTTCAGCAACTCAGAGCTTTTCATGACAATCCTCTCCAGATTTTTGAGTTCTAATCCATCCCACAAAGCTAATTTCATCCAACTAAGTCCTGACATAGTTATTAGAAGGGCTGTTTTGTGGAAAATAGGCAATGAAATGGGCAAACGTACCCTGGCCCTGATCAAAGTCTTCTCCAGGTGCTGTCCAAGATAGGGTCACCTCCTCTTCCACTTTTACAGCTTCCAGGTCAATAATTTTGCATGGCGGAAACACGTCAGGATAGGAGCCGGTTGGAACTCCCATCACTGAAAATGAGCCCCCAGAGCTTATTCGGCTAAAGCCCCACTTTTGCTCCTCTTCACTTCTGCCCACTGATTTCCTTGGGGTATTCATCTGAATGTTACCTGGGACACAAAAGAAAAGAAGAGCCCAAGCAACAAATTAGATATCTCCCAAATAGCTTGTTTTTGATGAATTATTAAGAAACTCTTCTCAGCCATTTTCTTCTTTACTACATCTTTAGAATAACTGCATTTATTTATTCAATAATTTGTTCATCCATCCATTCATTCAATAAATACTTTTTGAGAGCGTATATTGTGCCAATAATCACTGACAAAACAGTATCCTCCTTGGAGTTTATAGTCATGCTCATTGTATTAATAAACATATTTACAAATTGTGGTAAGTCTAAGAGAGAAAGAAGACAGGGTGCTGTGAAAGAAAATAACAGGTCTATAATTTAGAGTGGTATTGAGGAAGTAGCATTGAAAGGTTTCTAAAGGTTGAGTGGGAGTTGGCCAGGTAAAGAGTGGAGGGAAGAATATTCCAAACAAACGGAAAAGCCTGGGTAAAAGCCGGAGGTGCAGAAGAGCTTTCAAGTTAGAAAAATGAAGATAAAGAAAGGAAGAGAGTAGTTTGAGACGAGGCAGGAGAGAGAAGTTCATGGAGGACCTTGCAGACCAGTGTAGTGGTTTTAGATTTTGTTTATTTATTTTTGCAGGAATTTTTTTTTCAGACTAATATTAAAGGTACAAATGATTAGGTTACATTATTTACATTTGTTAGGCAAGTTGTAGTTGAGCCCTTCACCCAGGAAGTGTGTCGTGTACCCTTCCATTGTGCCAATTAGGAGAGAGTTTAGCAATCCCCTTCCCTCCTTCCTCCTTACCCTCCCCCCACTTGAATTTAATTATGTTTTTTCTGGTGTGGGAGTGTAGTTGTTTATTTATTGATCTCATCTTAGTATTGAGCATGCTGGATATTTGCTTTTAGATTTTAATATTACATGCTGCAGGGAAACAGAAAGTTTCTCTCATATTTGCTTCCTAACAGGTGAGTCTGACTGCTCTGTGGAGAATGAATCAAAGCACACTAAGTATTGATAATGAGGCCACCCAGCCAGCCGTTCATTAGTCCAGGTGAGAGAAGATGGCAGCGTGGGGTGAGTGATAGCAGTGGAGAAGAGATGAGAAAGAGGCAGTTCAAGATGTATGTTTGGAGACAAAATTGGCAAAAACTGGTGATAATTGCATATGGAATGAGGAAGAAGAGAAAATTGGTTAAAAAAAAATTAGCTTCCAGGTTTCTAAAATGAGCAAGTTGATAGAAGAAGCAAGCTAAATTTAGAGAAAGAGATCAAAAATTAAGTTACAAGTTTTATGATTCCTGTAAAACACCTAATTCAAGATGTTCCATATTTTTTTGTAGAGACAGAGTCTCACTTTACCACTCTTGGTAGAGTGTTGTGGCGTCACACAGCTCACTGCAACCTCCAACTCCTGGGCTTAGGTGATTCTCTTGCCTCAGCTTCCCGAGTAGCTGGGACTACAGACACCTGCCACAATGCCCGGCTATTTTTTTGTTGCAGTTTGACCGGGGCTGGGTTTGAACCCACCACCCTCAGTATATGGGGCCATGCCCTACCCACTGAGCCACAGGTGCCGCCCCTAATTCAAGATGTTAATGAGCCAGTTAGATATAGATTTTAAGCTTATAAAAAAGGTTTTGGCTAGATTTAATAATTTTGAAATTATGAATTTGGAAGTTGTGGGCATATAGATGTTATAAAAGCCATATGGATAAATGAGATCACTTAATAATTTCAACTATAATGATGAGTAGTATTTATTGAATGCCTATTATGTGGGAGGCATGTTTCTAAGTATCTTACATGTATCATATATAATATTTAATTTTCCCAGCAAGGCCATGAGAAGGGTAAAATTATTACCTGTGTTTTTATAGATGATGAGACAGAGACACACAGAAGCTAGGTAACTTGCCCAAAGTTACACAGCTGGTAAGTGGAGGAGGTGCCTTTCAAACCCAGGTGATGTAACTCCAGAGGCAGAGTGAGAATATTAGGACTGAGCTCTGAGAATTCCCACAATTATAGGTCTGGTAGAAAAGGAAGAGCTGGAAAACAAAGCCTGACAAAAAGTTCTAGAAAATATGAAGTAATCAGGAGACTGGGGTATCATGGGAACCAGGAAGTGGCAAGAGAGAGAGTCATGGAGTATGTTAGATACCGCTGAGGTCAGGAAAAATGACTGAAACAATGGGAAGGTTGCAGGTGCTGCTATATCTGGGGATTTGGTGGTGTGAAGACAGAGCTGTTCCTTGGTCAAGGTCATCACCTGAAATTGAGCTGAAAAAGTGAATGTTACATATAACAGGCATGCTTGGGGAAAATGAACTTTTTCTTCTTTGTGCCCTACATGAAGTACACAGAAGCATAGTTAAGCATTACTTTTCCAATCTCACTGTACACCAGATATGAATATTTGCCATTTTTTAAACTCATATATTTTAAAAAGATACTCAGATGAGTCAGTAACCTGGAAGCTCCTTGATAAGAATCAGGTCTTATTCTACATGGCATCCCAAGTTCCAGAACTAAGTCTGTCACTTGGTAGCCCTTCGAAAAAATGGTATGAAGGTACAAAAGACAGAATATTATTTAGAAACAAACTATTACATCTATACACAAAACCTTATCTCTATACATAAAACCAAGTGCCCTTAAAGATTGATTTGCACTGCTGTTAAAGTAATCCAAATTATTTTAAATACAAGTGAGAATAAATTGTGTTATAGCCAACACAAAAAAAGATCAGGAAATGTAAATCCACTGTAGGATTTTGATTATTTTATAACATTATTTTATAGTGAAAAGTACATATAGAACAAAAAGTATAGTTTCATGTTATGGAATAGTCCAAATGATTAGATATAACTTCTAAAATACAAGAATAATATTCATAAAACATCTGCATTTTTAGAAACAAAAATGCTTAGAAATGTTTTTTGAGACCATTTTAAAAATGTGTAGCATGATACATTTCTCTTTGTCTATAATATTTTATTTTATTATTTTTTTTATTGAATCATAGCTGTGTACATTAGTTCAATCATGGGGTACAGTGTGCGGGCTTCACATGCAATCTGAGATAGTCTATAATATTTTAACCACTGCTTCCCATCAGGAACTATTGTAATGGTGTTAAAAAAAAATATGTGTCTTCTACAGTACTTATGTGGCACTTTTATCTTGAAGGGAAACAGAACATCTTCAGGAATCAATCAGTTGTCTATAACATCCAAGTTCATATTTATTTGGAACTCATTTCGGATGTGGATTATTTGGGCTGTTTGCTTCCCTCTTTCAACTGCTAACAACTTTTTACTCTTTCTCTTACCTAACCCTCTCTGTAGAGGAACCACAAGAGCAGGAACTGAGAAAAGACAGTAAATCTCTTTATCTGTTAGTAATGCCTGTGAAACAAGAAAGAGGTCAAAATAATTACTAAAATGAAGGTCGACATAATCTGTGGGAATTACCTATTGCCTTCCTGTTTTCCTCTACCATGAATCACTTAGGATTAAAGAGACAGGCAACAAATTACATGTTGACTTTAGTGAGAAGAGCTTTGAAATCTCATTTCTCTCTCATTGCTCTCTGCCTAATACACACACACAAACACATACATCCCTCAGAGACAGACACGTGCAACAGTATTACTCAAATAGCAGTGCCAGTGATTCTTACCATTCATTATGTAACCTGGTACGTACATCGCATGACTTCCTGGAATAGAGAGGCCCTGGGTGCTTACACTTGGAGCGCGACTGACGTGCACTTTCAGGTTGTATCTACCATTTACAGCAAAGGAGAAAAAATACCTCGAGTAAATCCCATCATTTCTTATAACATCAGCACCTGTATAAGTTGAAAAAAACTCAATGTCAACAGTTGTCATCATAATTATGACTAATATTTAAGTCATTAAAAATAAGATTTACTACCTTTATCTTTCCCATACATTGTCATAGTGATACGTACTCTTTTGATACTCTCAGGTGATTAATAATCCAATGGTTCCCTAATTTCTATGAAATAATATTAGTTTTTCCTAGAAACCAAGTACATCTTAATCCCAGGCCCTTTTAAGATAAAACTTTCTGTTCCCAGGAAATAAGTACATTTATATATACACATACATACATATACACATCTGCCTATAATTTTAAGAATTTATGATATCTTGAAGCCATTTGATTATGATCCTCTGACAAAAACTTTGGTAGTTGGTTATATAGCATGAAATTATTTAATTTCTTCATTAGAGGGTTCGTGGAACTCTTGTTCTAGATTCTAAGGGGCTTGATGATCTAGACTTTGACAGAATTTGTCTCCTTCTGCTTTTCGGGGCATTCTGAAAGCTTAGCCAGTGCTGGACTTTTTTTCTTTCCTGTTGATCGTCAGAGAGAATTTCATCTCCGAGCCAAGTCCATGACTGAATGGCAGGAAGGCAAGGCCTACATCTGAGGGCAGCAATGGAAGGCCCAGCTGAGCCCAAATGCAGATTACATTCAAGTGCAGGTGGCCACATTGGGCAAGCAGCTCGACTCAGTCTAGAGGGACATCCCATCACAACACACACGCAGCCCTGCACCCCAGCACGTCATTGCTAAAGTGCTCTAGGGTTCCCCTTTCCACACCACAGAGGCAGGGCTATGTACCATAAGACAATTGGAAGTATATATAAATAAAATAAAAAGTGTTACTATCTACTTACTATCAAGGTGGAGTTAGAAAAAAATTTGTTCATTGCAAAGAAATCAAACCTTGGAATCTAGTCATTTAGTGATTAATAAGGCCTATTGTTTTGGGGAAATTACAAAGGAAAATCTCTCCACATTACTGTCGTCACCTCTTCTAATCAGTGAGGCAAAAAGAAACAGAGAGAGAACATTGGCTCACGAGTCGGGGACATGGTTTAAATGTATCTGCCAGTGAGGAGCTGTGAAGCTTCCTGTGTCTGAGCCTTAGTTTCTTAATCTATAAAATGGAAATAACTTACCTCACAGGATTGAGTGTTGTTAGAGTTGATCACTTGAGAGGATGCATGGGAAAGTACATTTTAAAATTGTAAAGCATTTTACAAGTATAAATTTTATTATTCATTAATTTTACTTAGCATGCAAATACTGCTTCTATTATAAAAATAAGTATTAGACTACTATGTACATATATATTCAGTATTATGAGGTGAAAAACGTAAATTTACTTTGATGCCTAACCAATATTTCTGATTAGTTCATTCATTAGAGTATAAATGTAGGCATCAAACAAATAAATGCTTCCTGGGAACTTATTGAGCTGAGTCAGGTGGTTTTTCTCAAGGGAGTAGGATCTGTTCTTTAGGCCACTCTACTAACATTCTACAGAGTGCATTTTTGGAGCATAAGCCAAAAATAAAGGTATGGCCATGGATAAGCAATCAGAGTGTCAGAAGCTCATCTGGATCTACTGCAATAGGAAAGACATGAAGACTTCTCTGGTATCCCTTGGGTGTGAATTGAGCCAAAATCCTTTGCATGAACTTTTGTTTCATGTCAGATGCTATTGCCATGGCAAGATACTAACAGGCTGCTAAGTCTAACACTCTTTAAAAAAGATTAACTTGGAAACAACAGGGTGAAATAATATAATTTTATTAGTAGATGAAACTCTTAGGGGTGCCAATATAGACCTTAAGGTCTATTGTCATTCTGATAATTTAATCTAGAAAAAGAACAGGAAATATGGAACAACAAAGGAGTTTTTTTTTTTTACAAGTAAAAACAAAAATAATTGATCAGAAATAGTCCAAGTGCTGCAGTTTGCCTGGCTAGATGCTGTGCTGTCTGTAGTGAATAGTGATGAGGCTCTGAACTCTGTGTGTGTGGTATGTGAGCTTTGTTTTGTTTTACTATGTTTTCCTAGTGGTGGGGAAATCTCTATCCTGATTCTATTAGGCTTGTGAGCCTGGTCTTCGTGGGACCAAATCACACATGGAAAAGGTGCTGGCTGTGCTAGAGAAAGGCTTTGCCCTCTCACCCACCCAGTTACTCAGCTGGAGAATACTCCAGGATCATCGCATAGGCTACAAGTTCTATTTCTAATTTTTTCTTTACAACTGGGTCCAAAGGAAAAAAATGGGGTTGTTACTACATCGCCCTTCTTGAGTTTTCATTTGCTATTTTAACTGTGCAATGTGGTTATTATAGACAACAGCAAAGCTGGTGAGTCTTAGAGGAAGATGGGTAGGTCATAAGGAAATATAAGTCTGTGCCTGTGTAATGACCTTGCTGAGCCATCCTTTCACTCATGCACCACTACTCTGAGTAGCCTCGCAGGGACTCTTTCCTACGTCAACCTGTAGCTACTCAGCATGTCAGTGATTCTCTTAGAATCTGATAAGATTAAATAAGAAAAATAATTGAATTGAAGGAGTTTTACAGATAAGCTTAATATGATACTACCGTGTCCTGAGAACATGACAAACAGTGTGGCATTCCTTGTTACCTGCTCCGTCATCAAGAAGTCTCAGTGTGACAGCATCTCCGGTCTCTGGCTCAACTGTGGCAGTCACAGTAGCATTACGAATGGGATAAAACCCCTTTCTCACACTGGCATAGATCATCATGGGATGGGGAAAGTGGGTGCTGTCTCTTTCCACAAAGGCCTCCACAGTGATGGGGGGCACAGCTGAGCTGGAGGCACGAGAGGTCACTGTCACTTTTAGGGCTTGCAGAGAATGGTGGGTATTGTTCACTATGTAAGTCCAGAGCCCCCGCTGCAAAGCAAAGGATTTTTTGTTTTGTAAAGTATTAAGAAAAAAAAATCAAACTTAATTTCAAAGCATACATCTAAGCCCCTAGGATTTTTTGCTCTTGTTTTGTTGAAGTTGCATTTTTAAAAATATTATAAAAGGATATTGGGGAAAATCATATTGGTTAAGGGATGACTGAATTCATATTTATGTGGCTTTTATAGCATAAACCTACTTTTATTCCTAAGTGATTCTTTAGGAAATTACGTCTTGGATTTATGTCGGGTGGGGAAAGATACATCTTGATTCACATTTGTAGAACATGATGGTAACAGTGTCTGGTTTCAAAGTACTTTTCAAATATTAATCTGAGCCCCTTCACCCAAAAGGAGATTAAATGTTTTTATTTCTTTTCATAACTGAGAATGTTAAATCACACTAAGTGGACCATTATGATTCGTATGGACACCTTGGACTAAACAGCAACAATAACCTTCTTTCCCTCCATTCCTCCTCACCCCTGACTCCCAGAATCTCAAGCAATAAAAACCACATGCACTGTAAGGGATCAATTTTTAGTAGGTCATGATTATACAGTGTTTATGTTGAGTAATTTATAGAAATACTCCTTAACACCATTCTCTTGCCTATCAAGACTACATGGAAGAAACTTACAAAGGAAAGTCTGAAAGAATAAGGCTAAAATTACAATGTAGTAGAAATTCATCCTTTTGATGAAGCTTTACATTAATGATTTTTTCTAATTAGTGCTGCTGCTCCCAATTAAACCTCAGAAGTAATGGGAGAAGCACAACAGAGGAGAAGAGAAAAGCAGTGAGTAAGGTGCGACTCAGGTGGAGAATTAAAATGTTCCATGCCCTACCCAGCCCTCGTCTTGGGATTTTCCAGTGAAGTCATGAAGTCATTGAGATCTAGCTCTCTCTGTTCTTTCCTGGAATCATCACAAGGGTAACAGACATATGGCAGGACCTTCCACATCAAAGAGTTCTCTTTCAGTGTAATGAGTGTTTCCCTATGCAGCACCCAACCCAGACTCAGGTCAGGCAAAAGGACAAGAGCTAGGTGATATGTCCCTAAACCTCGTTCACACATATGAAAAGAACATGATGAATTTGGAGAATAGTTGGGTAGGAGCAGAACATGGGGTGTTTGGGAGAAGGGGTGGGAGATCCACTTGGGCAGAAGCCAGAACATGAAGGCCCCAGTCTAGTAACCTTTTAGACTTTATCCTGAAACAGCAGACAGGTTGATCAGGTTTGTGCTTCAGAAGCATCACCCTGGTAGAGATGAAGAAAGTATAGGAGGGACGGCAATTGAGAGACAAGGAGGCCAGTTAAGAGCCTGTCCACAGAGATGGGAGCTGGGCCGTGGGTGGTGCGGGACAAGGCACTGAATTCAGACAGTGCGATTCTGATCAATCCACAACCCTGCTTAGAACTTCAGTGGTTCCCTTTGACCTTCAAGATTCAAGCCCCTTTTTCCTTTTCTGTTGTGCAGAGCCCTTGCTGATATAGCTCCTGTATCTGTCTAGCCTCATCACACTCCTCTGCATCCTTCATTCACATCCCCACCTTATGACATATGTTCTTCCATCCTAAACCACTCACAGTTGTATGAACAGCCATGTTCTTTTTCTCTAAATGCTGTTTCCTTTGCTCAGAATGTCATACACACTTTCTTGCTTCTTTATTCTTTATATTTCCATTGTGATGTCTTTACTTCCAGGAAACATTCTCCTTCCCATCCCCCTATATGCTCTGACACTACCCCAAGCTTGCTGCTAGCTTGATGTTTTACTACAAAGTAATTAGAGCAAGACCTAACAACATAGTAGGTGCTCAAAAACATTTGTATGGCATGTATTCATATTACAAAGTCTAGGTACAGATTTTTCCTAAGCACATAGGTGAGCATGGCTATAAAAATTATGTAAAGAACGATGTAGGCTAGAAAAAAAATTTAGTAGAAATTTCAGTAGAAATATGAATTTACACTGTTGAAGTGAGAAGCATTTGATATATAAGGTTTAAAGTTTTGAACTTTTAGTTGTTCCTCTTAAATTTTGAACAGTAACAAAATTCCCCCAAATTTAAAGTTTTGATATAGCAAAACAAATTTGTCTTTACACAATGCATTTAATCATGTGATTCAGTTGAAAGTCATGTAATTGGCTAAAATATTGTCAGCTCATGACACTTACCTTAGCAGTTCCTGGAATCCAAAGGCCAGCTGTCCGAAGAGCTAGATTGGTGATAAAATTATTTGTGTGGTACTTTCTTCCATCAGGATCAAATAATGCAATCTCAGGGAGACTGCTGGTCTTCCATGTAACTAGAAATACAGTGTCATTGCCCACACCGCTATCCACAGTCACAGTGGTTTTCAGTTGGTGGTGAGGCTGAACATTTTCACCCATACTTTCTAGCTGTTAAAGAGAATATAGGTAAGAGTTTCCAGCATATACGTAATCACTTCAGCTTTTTCTTTACTTTTGTAATAAACGAAAATGAATTGGCAAAGGCAAAAGTAATTTAATTCTGGCATGTATTATAGTTATAGAAATCATTTTTCATATAAAAATACTTTGCCAAAGCAAAATATTGTTCATTATTTGAGTTCGGTAAGTGTAAAATATTTGGTTATAGTTAAAACAAACATCATTTCATTATCCTTTATCAAGAGATTTTAAGTATTCTCGCGTTACCCTCATCCGAATCAACATTGGTCTTAGATCAGCAATTATAATTACAAGCTTTTCGAGGTTTTATTTGCAACTGTGCTTTAATTCTGTTAATTTGTATATGACCTACCCAGATACTTTTATATATTTTAATAAGAAAAAAATGGGTTTGGGGAAGATTTCAGAATAATAAAAAATCATTTACCATTTGCAATAAGACCTGTGGGTACATGTATACGTGTGCGTGACTTGTATAGAGTGAAGTCCATGTGCCTGGCACCATGCTAAATGCTTTGCATATGTTATCTCTGGTCCTTATGAAAACCCTCTGGTAAAAGTGCTATTGTTATCCACATTTTATAGATAGGAAGATTTAGGCTGTAAGTAGTAATTTACCCAGTGTCCCCTAGCAAGGAGGTAGAACTGGGAAAACACCCAGGCGAGCTGACATCAGAACCCCTCCATTTAATCACTGTGTACTCACAGTGGAGACCAGTCTGTAAATAACTTTGAAAATTTACGTTTATTAAATGAACACATTAGTAACTCTTTGTAAAAATCACTCAAACCTGGAAAGCATAACAACTACATTGGTGGATGACAGGAAAGACATTGTGGATTACTTGTTTAGTTTAACAAGTGGCTATGTACTGATGACTACTGTGCCACACTCTGCGGGGCTCTGGGCTGCCACCGGGATGTAGACAACGTTTCTGACCTCAGTCTCGCAGGACTAATGACATAGGAACAACTAGGGGGAAACTGCCGAGTTAGGGAATGCTAAGGTTAATTTGAACTCATGTGAATAATATTGTACATTCTGTTTGTTTTTTACTTTTTAGAACATTCATCTTTTTTTTATATTGCTAAAGAGGAAATCATGGAATATAAAGATTATTGACTATTATCAGCAGGAGAATAGTAGTGTAGTCTAATTTGTAATAATATATTGCCATTTATAATTCACTTGTTTTTATTTCTAATGGTGGAACTGTGGTGATGACCTTGACTGTGTACATATAATCTCCATGTTAAATATGTCCTGATAATAATTTACTGACTACATTGTTCATAGCAAGTCATAAACTTGGCAGGTTCACTTACCATCTGCGAGGAAACTACAGATAGGATTTTCTTCAAAACATTATTCAGTTATATCCAAGATATTTTTAAAGTACTTAGAAAGCCCTTTAATGCTTCACTTGGCCCTTTAATGCTTCACTAGAAGAAGCTTTTATGAGCAAAAATCAAGTAAATTGTTGTAACTGAAGGGATATTTAGAAATATTTATAATTTAAGGAAATAGTTGATAATCTTTATATGAGGGAAGGGTATTAAAAATGTTAAAAAAAGCCAAAAATATAAGATGGATTCTGATTTATGGAAAGTTATTATGGCACTAAAAAAAAAAATAGTTTCTTATTTTTCCTCTGGGCCTTCCCTCTACCCTGCCCACACCCGTATTTGAGCCACAGAAAAGAGCAAGCTTTGCTCACAGACCTTTAAAAGCTGAGGTAGCAATTATAGACCATGGCTCCTAGGGCTGAGAAGGACAGTCACTGGGTAAAAAGTAAGCCAGGCTCTGGTGATGCCAAGAAGCTCATTGAAAGCTTTCCACTCACAGACTGTTGCATATTCAAAACAGGTTAATGAAGCAGTCAGCACAATTCATCAATTCCCTCGCCTCCATTTCCCTCTCAACTTCCATCTGTAAATAAAACATTGAGAAAATTCCAACCTGAATATGTTGCTGAAAAATGTCTCCAGTTCCAGAGGAAATTCTACTGAAAGCGTCAATCAAGCTATTGGAATCTGATTTATCCGGAACAAAGAACTTCAAGCCTCCTGAAATACATGATTGGGATGTTAACTATTAAAATGGATCTGTAAGACAAAAAATAAAATGTTAGGCCTTTCCCAACAAACTTTTTTGCTTTAGATGGCAGCGGTTCTCAACCTGTGGGTTGCAACCTCTTTTGGGGTCTCCTGCATATCAGATAGTTACGTAACGATTCAGAACAGTAGCAAAATTACAGTTATGAAGTAGCAATGAAGATAATTTTATGGTTGGGGGTCACTGCAACATGAAGAACTGTATTATAGGGTCATGGCATTAGGAAGGTTGAGAACCACTGCTCTAGGGTGTTAGTTTGAGGAATGAGGAGCTATATAACCACTTGGTCTGTGGGCCCAGGGAGTGGTTTCAGCTGTCTACTCACAGCTGTATTGTGAGGGCCTGGAAGAACTCTGCCTAGTACACAAGAACTCAGTATTTATTAATTAGTCTTGTCATTAAGATAATTCCTAGATAATTTAATTGCTATCTATTATATTTATATTGCTATATATTTACCTTGCATTTCCAAAAACGTCATTTAAAAAAATAATTCAACAAAGCCTAAATGTCTGTGTCAAATTAGCCTACTGATTTTTTTCCCACTGAATATATGGGATATGTGGTAAAATTATTCTATGCCTCAGTTAGAATGCAAAAAAGAAACGTATCTTACAATACTGTGTATGTCTTTATCACAGAATTTAGTACACTTAATCTTCAATGTATTTTTTAGCTGTGTGATTATACATACCATTCAGGCTGGTTTAAACAAAGAAATTAGAAAACTATTATTTTTACTGGATGAACTCAATTGGGAATTTCTAGGGAAAATGTAAAAAGACTATCAGCAAAATTTTGACACATTTTAGCAATAAATTTAGTGTATTTTTAAGAAAACCATTTTTTTTTTCGATTAAGCCATGTAATCTGAGTTTCATGGTTGTGCTTTGAATAATCGAGTTAAAAGGAAATGCTCTAGAAGCTATGTTTGTAAAAGTGTATTACCTGTAAGATGTGCTAATTCCTCCAGGTCTGGGGCCACAGATGCACCCAGGGCGATGGAGTGCACGGTGGAGCCACTGCCGAGGACGGTGAGGAAGCAGTTGCTGACATGCTTGTCATCCCCACTGGTCACTAAAATCATCACGGAGCCGTAGGCTTTTCCATTCAGTTTTTCGACCACCTGAACGTAGATTATCAGTTATTTGGGAGGAGTTGTCATTCACATTGCTCTGCTGGGCAGAGGAATTCACTCTCATTCCCTTCAAATACCCCCCTTATCTCCCAGTGGCTCCCTGGACTCTGTGTCCATCCCCTCAGTCTTTTTTTCTTTTAAAGGTAGAGTCTCATTTTGTCACCCTATCAGAGTGCTGTGGCATCACAGCTCACAGCAACCTCAAACTCTTGGGCTCAAGTGATCCTCTTGCCTCAGCCTACCAAGTAGCTGGGACTACAGGTGGCCACCACCATGCCCAGCTATGACAGGGACAGTTTAGTAAGTGCCAAGACGATGTTTAAGTCCTCTAGTCTTGGCCATTGTGTCTGTTTATTTACTCTTTTTTCCAGCAAGCATTTATCAAGCAACTGTTATAAATCAGGTGCTTTGCTTGGCACAGGGAGTACAATGGTGAACAAGACATGGTTTCTGACTTTAAGATAATCTTTCACTACTCTCCATAGTCGAGGCTAGTGTGACCAAATATCACAGATTGCCCACAGAAGAAACCTCATATACTAATGAGGGAAAGCAAAATGACATGATTGAAAGCTTAAGAAGTGTCCTCATACCTCGAATCCCTTCTTAAGCCCCAAACAGACACTAGTTTCTGCTCCGGTGGACACAGTGGAGGGCAGCTGTGAAACCAGCAGCTTCCGGTCATCACTGGTGTTGATTTGGCGTAGCTGGGCTCTGATCTCGCCTCTGCTGCTAAAACTGGCAATGCCCACAAAGGTATGAATTTCAACAATCTGCATCAAATAAAATTCTGCTGCTTGTTGCAATTGAAGAAGTCTGTCAGCCTGTGTCCCGCAAAGGAAAAGAGAAGGTAGACAAAAGCGTGACTAACTCATTAGCAAACATCTCCGTTACTTCTTTAGAGTTGTCGGATAGTAGCTTTCTGAGTTGTGAACAGTGACATAATGTTAGAATATTATTTGATTCATTGCAGGCTCAAAAATGCAATGCTTTTTGGGGTTAAGGGGGTGGTTTGGAACGCTGCCCCAACAAGCTGTTTGTAATTTATGATGCTCTATGAAAACATATCCCCACTATTTTTCTCCAACCCAGAATTCAAAGATTCATGAAATGAGCTGAAACTAGGTTGGTGACCGCTTCTTTTAAAATTTGGTCTAGGTAAAAGGAAACATCGCAAAGAGACCTTGTTACAGTAGGAAAGAGTAGCAGGCAGAGGGGCTAGTATCTGTCCTGGCACTAACTTCTGTTACTGTGGTCATCTTAGGCTGGTCAGTTCATCTGTAAATGGGATGCTATCTCCCTTGTTTCTTGACTTAGAATTGCTATGACGATCCCCTAAGATTTGTACATACATGATAGCATAGTCATACCATGAAGTATTACCAGTACGAAGCACAGTCAGTTCCTCAGTTACAAACATTTGACTTACATATAACTCACACTTAAAAATGTAGGCTCTTACAGGTAATATGTAAATGTACCTATTTACAGGTATACTATTTATACACAAATTCAACTTAAGAACAAACCTACAGAGCCTATCTCATTCCTAACCCAGGGACCACCTGTCATCTTAGTGCCCAGGTTTGTGCAAGGGATGCTGCTGATTGAAGCACTAGTCTTATTTGTTTTGAAGGCTGTAAAGAGAAAGCAGCAGCCAGCTGGGCTCCAGTGACCGCCTGTTCAGTGACAACTGTGATCTCTATCCCAAAACCAGACATTTCCTTAAATACCTGGGCCTGCATTTCACACTTCTTAAGACACATCACCAATTTAATGTCTCACAGATGCTTTGAATTCATTGCCTCTCTTCCTGAATATCGTTTCTCTTACAATATTGGGAGGTGAGTTTGTAAAGGGGATAAAATGAAGACTTTGAAACCTGCCTTCAACCTTTCCTAATCATGTGATCATGGAAGAATCTCCTCTCTCTCTATCTTTTTTTTGCAGTTTTTGGCCGGGGCTGGGTTTGAACCTGCCACCTCCCGCATATGGGGCCGGCGCCCTACTCCTTTGAGCCACTGGCACTACCCAAAATCTCCTCTCTTTTTACCTTCAATTTTCTCATCTGCAAAATGGATACTGAGTAAGCAGACAGAATAGAATAGCTGTTGCCACTGTCACAGTCACACAGCAACATGCCCAGTCATGATCTCCCCTTCCACCATCTAAGCTAGAAACCTGAGACTCCCTTCTACCACTCTCACCACCGGCCCTCGTAACATTGAACTGGTCCTGTCAGTGCCACGTCTTCAATTCCTCTCAAATCCACACCATATCTCTATTCCACTTGCTGCTTCTCAGCTTCACCCATTGTCGATGGTGTTAGTTACAAACAATCAAATCAATTCCCTTCCCTTGAACAAGTCCTTTTAATTTTGCCTCTTGGCCACTGCACACACTCTTTCCTTCCAAAGATCCGGTAGTGAGCTGTAGTTTGGTGACCTTTGGCATAGATGATAGTAAAAAATAGAAAAAACTGTAAGTGACGAGTTTTGAGCAGTTAGTCCATGTCTTTTCATATATTTTACTTAATTGTAAATGTACGTAATTTAATTTTTTATTAATAGCTGTGTTTAATAACTGGTTTACAAATTTCCTAAGAATTTAATAATGGAATCATATTATCTTTACTTTATTTATGAGAAAGCCGTGCTTCAGAGAGGTCATCCTGTTCTTTATTACATAGACAGGAGGTGAAAGAGCCAGGACTTAAAGCACATCTGCTTGATTCCAGAGACTTAGCCTTTAATCACTCTCTGAGAACTAGAGTTTTCGAGAGTGGGTTACAAGGAGGCTGAAAGATCACCATAATACTGAGATGTATGTCTCTTGTGCACAATGATATGGAAAATATATACAGAATGGTCATGGATGTTCCCTTCAAACTCAGTGCAATCCTTGGACCAGGAATGTCTACCAGTAACATAATGTGGTCAGATGGGAGCTTTTTGTTACATGTCAGAATTTTGGAAAAGGGTCTTGGTTGGAAAAAGTTGTAATTAGTAGCCAAAATGAGGGTTAGGAATTATCTGTGGATTTCATTTACCTACATGATCTCAATTTCTGGGCCATATTCTGAATTTATTTCTTCCATCCTTGAGAAAATAAGATGTGCTTGACTCCTGCAAGCCTTTTGCCCCCCACCCCACCACCTGAAAATAAAAAGAATCAAAAACTGGTAGGAAAGAAAGATAAATGACTTATAATCATTTTAGATCAAAAATGTTACCTCTGCCATCTTGCTGGACACATCCAGCACTAAACAGACCACTTTGTCACCAGCCTGTACAAGGGAGAATGTGGGAGGAGGTGGAAGTTCCATCCCATTCATGGGAAAGGTGTAACTGAAGTCAGCAGACTCTGTGATTACGTCCCATGCACTTCTGAGGCTACACATTTGGTTCTGTAGGTTTGGAGCTTCTTGGTTGTGAGTACTTGCATTACAGAAATCGACCACCTGAAAAAAGAATAGTCTATCAGAGAATAAAAGCTCTCCTTCCATAGCAGACATGCTTTTCATTCTCAAGCAACTACAGAAAAAAAGAAAGGGTGAGTTGCGAGAAAGGAATTCAGAATGCTACAGTAATGTACTTATTTCCTTCAAGATGTCAAATTTACGAGTAAACCTTGGCATCCTTGCTTGAAACACCAGCACACTTATGGTACTGAAAGCAATTACTATTAAAATTTACTTGCACTTAGACAACAGCAGCCCATAGTGTGTGTGTGTATCTTAGTCTTAAAAAAACAAAACAATCTTCCTCCTTCCTTAACATGATATTGTGCTAAGAAAACACCCAAGAGATGTTATCACATTGGCTTATTCCTTGGAATTACCTTTAATCACACCTACACCCTGTATTTGTTGATCAGGCAACATGTATTAATCTAGCTCAAATATTGATCTCTGTAAAAATAAGATAAGAAAGGAAACAACTTAAATCTACTTCCTGATCTCTCTTCTCTAATTTGGAAGTATAGATATTTTTAACAATAGTGACTCTATGTCAGCACTCCCCTTAAGGGTATGGCTTGTGTTGGAAATTAACACTTCACTAGCTATTCCTGTTAGCAGGAAGAGTTGATACTTGTGCTAACACAGCTATGGGAGCTTAGAGCTCAAAGATACCTTATGGCTTGAAGATTTTATATAGACTTTCTCTCATTTCAAATTTCATAGATGAGGAAGGTGAGGCTTTGAAAGGTTAATAACTGCTTAAAGACATAAGTTTCTTAGGTGGAGAAATAGGAGCCAATCTAGTTTTGTTTTGTTTAGGTTAACTCATTTACTTACATTTAATGACCATGGTTAGGGAATTGTGATACTTCTCAGATTGGATATTTATGAAAAGGTCTGTCAAAGGATCACAAAGATAGTACCTAGTCACAAACCATGTGGGTCAAATCTGTGGGATTATGTTGTCTTCAGATATTAAAACTATAAGTTAAAAACACAACAGATGGGACAAGAAATATGAAAAAATACCTTAAAGGCAAATAGTGACTCCTAGCCTTGACTAAAACCAGACCAAAGCCAAACAACAACAAAAAAAGTTATCTAAAAAAAGAAAAAAAGAAGACAGTGTCAAAACAAGGAGCACTGGTCAACCATGGAAACAAAGGGAAAATTTGACATAATCATGAGCCTGTAGGGCCCCTAGCTTTGTGGAGAGATAACACACAGATGTGACTTTTGGGTTTTTGTGAACTTGGATAGATCAAGTTCATCAAGTGTCATCAATACTGATGCCACTAAGACTCAGAATCACCTAACTCCCTCCTTTCTGACTCCAAACTCTTAGTGCAGCTTCTGCTGAGACTTTGACTGTTCAATGTTGCTTTATTCAGAGAGAGATGAACTGGCCAGAAGCTGCAAGTATGAGATCCCTATGATAGAATATGCTTTTAAAATGTTTATTTTAAACATTTAAAATGTTTAAATGTTTCACTCTGTCACCCTGAGTAGAGTGCCAAGGTGGCAACCTAGCTCACAGCAACCCGAAACTTCCAGGCCCAAGCAATCCTCTTGCCTCAGCCTTCTGAGTAGATGGGACCACAGGTACCCTCCACCATGCCCAGCTGATTTTTCTTATTTTTTTTAGTAGAGACAGAGTCTCTCTTGCTTCAGGCTGGTCTTGAACTCCTGAGCTCAAGTGATCCTCCAACTTTGGCCTCCCAGACTGCTAGGATTACAGGTGGGAGCCACTGTGCCTAGCCTAAAATAATAACTTAAAAATAGTGTTTTGGGTTTGTACACTAGTCTCTTGTCAGATAGCATGGGACACTGTCAAGGTCAGGTTTCTAAGACCTGTAAAGCTGAGGGTTCATTGACCTCCCCTAGTGACACCTCACCTTTCTTAAGTTCTAGACTATGCCAAAAAGAGAAAGAAAATTAACATATGAAATTAAAATATAAAGTGGTTTTCTACCTTAAATGAGAGAAATATAATCATTTGTTATATCATTCTAATTAACCCAATACACTTTCCTGTGCAAGAGTACAGGAACACCACCTGTAACTTATTTTGTGGTCTCCAGAGTCCTCTTGTTAAATCCCTGGAAAGCAATTTGTCAGTTTTCTAAAGGAATCTATTTTTGGTGATCATCTTGGGGGCCTTAGTTTTTTAATCTTTAAAATAAAAACTAGGTGCAAACTAACATCTCCCAAGCTCTAAAGTATAGTAAATCTTAATTGTTTTGTAGTTTCAATATTTCTATCAGTCTACCTTGGAAAGAGAAGGAATCTTGCAGGAGTTTGTCATCCCAAGGCCATACTTACAGAAGATAAACTTTGCATGAACATTATTGATGCCGTTGCATTTTGGGTGCTATTATAGATAAACATGCATCCCTCTTTGAAAAGTTTACTAATAATACAGTTTTCTTGGGGGCAAGGACCTTTTTCACACACGAAAATGCCTGTGATGTCTGATGAACACCTAAAAATGGAAAGGGAGAATGGGAATTAGGTTTATTTCAGAAATACTCATCGTTCTTCTTGACTACCTTATGTAATAATCTGTTTCAAGGATTGTGGCTGGCTAAATACACATGAAACATTTAAAAAACTGCTCTATTAAGAAAGTTCATCGACTTGTAAATGCACTCCACTTTATTTTAAAGATTTGGTATTGATGAAGGGGTTCTGCATTGCCAAGGGCTTTATCAACTAAACAAGGTCAAAGCAAGAGATACCAGGAAATCCAGAAGGACTTAGGGATGCCCAAGGAAAGATGACTCAGGTCTTTCCTGGGTCTGTTTTTCTTTGCATTCATTTCCACTGGACATCAGGGAAAGAAGGTTCACATGTATAACACTAGCACTTTGAGATGGTAGAGGCAAAGTACCACTCGAGATCAAGAGTTGGAGACCAGCCTGAGGAACATAGTGAGACCCTATCTCTACAAGAAATAGAAAAGTTAGCCGGGTGTCGTGGCATATGCCTGTGGCCTGTGGTCCTCGTTACTTAAGAAGCTGAAGTGGGAGGCCTGAGGTTGCAGGAAGCTATGGCGACATCATGCACTATAGCCAGGGTGCCAGAGCAAGACCATGTCTTAAGAAAAAAATAAAAGATTCCTTCCTGAAGTAACAATCTCAAATGTTGTCAATGGGAGCAAAAAGGAGAGCCACACTTAGGAGTTAGTCAATATCTACCAAAATTACAGTTGAAGGTCACCTTTGACCTAGTAATTCTTGGAAAAATTCAATGGATGTGTAAGTCTACCTACACCCACGAGAAATGACAAACATGTAGTGTCATGACCTACTGTGTTATTGGTAAGAACAAAAGATAGGGAACAACCCATGTGATAACAGAAGATAGGGAACAACTCATGTAGCAACAAGAGGGGACTGGCTAGTAAGTTATGGTACATCCACACAATGGGAAACTATGTAATTATTAAAAAAGGGTGCAAAGGCATATAGTCATATGGAATTTTATGGAATTTTCCTGAAGAAGTACTGAAAAAATAAATAATAAATAACTAATCAGAATGGCTACCCAAAGGAGACGAGAGGGGAGGGAACACAATAAAGACGGTGGTGGGAGTGTGACACCTAAAATGATGACTTTTTCTATTGTTTTGATATTTGAACCATATAAATATTTGTCAATTGTTTTTAAAAAAAAGAAGTACAGGGCACCGCCTGTGGCTCATTGAGTAACCGCCGACCCCATATACCAAGGGTGGCAGGTTCAAACCCGGCCTCGCAGAACTGCAACAAAAAAATAGCTAGGTGTTGTGGCAGGCGCCTGTGGTCCCAGCTACTCGGAGGCTAGAGAATCACCTAAGCCCAGGAGTTGGAGGTTGCTGTGAGCTGTGTGACATCACAGCACCCTACTGAGGGTGATAAAGTGAGACTCTGTCTCTACAAAAAAAAGAAAGCAATACATTTTAAGAAATGAAAAAAGGAAAAGATCTCTTTCTTGTCGAGTAAGTCTCAGCTGCAATTAAATTAAGACATTGCTTAATGAAATTAAGCAATAATTATTTGCTTAAATGAGAAACAATTCAGTGTCAAATAAATAATGAACTTTAAACATGAGAAAGAGTACTGACCTTGTTACTTTGATTTGATTTTGACCATCTATGTAGAAAAGTTTGTCACTGTTATATTCGTCAAACACACCCCAGCGGAGATGGGCCCATTCATGGACAAACACTCTACCTGTGGAAGAAAGAGCTTTTGCTTTTGAGCTCTGGTAATGGGTCCTGCTGATCAGTGAAGATGTTACATTACTTAGCTATACATGTACATACTCATTCCAAAGAGTTCAATTCCCTCTCTCCACCTCATTCCCATCTCCTCCTATTCACCCCTGACCATTGTAAAAAAGGCAGTACAAAAATAGGTTTGGTCCTGTAAATGCAAACCAGTGGTTTACCTGCTGCACGTATCTGAAGCCAGTGAGCATTCCCACATTTTCTCATTTCCCCAGTGGAGCTGCCTGACAGGTTTCTAGGCAGTTTCATAGAGGTCTATAAGTTCAGGGTTTGGCAAATGAGAAAGAAGCAGATCCAGGCAAGCAATAAAGCTTTCCTAACACTCAGTCCATGCTGTCCAAGCACGCTTTTTTCCTTGCAGGTCTATCTATCTAGAGCAATGTTTGTTTCTCTCTAGGGGCCCAAGAGGGAGGAAGGTACAAAAAAGAAAAAAAGGAGATCATAGAAACTTCTTTCCAGCCTGGGCAGTCCTTTCCCTTTTACTGTATCCTTTATTCTTTGTGTTTATGTTTATTTCCAACTCTTAGTTTATGGAAACCCTCATCCTTAGCATGAAGTCCTTTATAACTTTATCTCTAACTTGCTAATATTGTAACATGTCCTACATTTCCTTCAAACTTCAGATCAAAACTTAACTTCGCCCCCATAGAAGTTTTCCAAATGAACTCCCCTCTTAAAGCACATATTTTTCTTTTCTGAATTATAAGATCTGGGAACCCAGAAAGTATTTGCTGAGTTGACTTAGACTCTGGCGTATTGTGCAATTTTTGAATCTTGAGACCAAGGAGGGAGGGTAACAGTTTAAGCTGAAAGTATTGAGGGAAAGTTTTGCCTAATCATGGAATTTAGAAGTGCTATTGAAGTCATATGTTTATGCAGAGATTATCAGCACCTCATGCTTACTAGGAAAGAAAAAAGAATGTTTTGATGAAATTTTACAAAGTGTTTTGTAAAGTATTTTATGAGTGCGTTCTCTGCTTCCTCCTAACTAGACAGATGATAACAAAACCTATTTAGATTGAAATAGGGTATAAAAAAATTAAAATCTCATTTGAAATGCACGACTGTAACTTAACTCAAAAGCAAAAAGTTAAGATTGGGACAGTTAGCCCTTGATCACCTGATGTGTTGCCACCAGTTTCTCCCTCAGATCACACCCACTAACTACCTATGACGACCCTGACTTCTCTCTCAAACTCCATCTGCCAGTAGCCACCCACAGGCTGAAGCTATCCCTGGAGGGAGTCCTCACCATCAACTGCCTGAATCCAGAGTCATGGATTTCTCCTTTACGCTGGTGCCTTCTATCTCTGACAAAAACTTGCTGTGTTCCTTGTTCCTTAAGGAACACTCGTGGACAAACACTTGCCTTTCACTCTGTAGCAGGTCAGATCTCTCTTTCTCTGCCTCTCTCTCTCTGGAATATTTGTCGTCACTTAGAGTCGAATTAAATAAGATCACACTGGAAAAGCAAAGAGCGGAGCATCTGGCCTGCAGGAAGTCCTCCTGCCCTTATTCCACTATCTTTCCATCTCACTGTCGCCACTCTTTTTCAAGTTTTGTGGCCTCCTACCTGGACGTCTTCCAGTAATTCTCCTGATATCCAGTTTCACTCTCATTGCTCTGCGCGAGCCAGATTATCTGCCCAGCCAGACTGCTGCAGTGGTGCCTCTCCTGTGGTCATCAGCCTTCAGTGGGGCCTCATAATCCGGGCATTTCGGGCTGGCCCCATGTGTGCTGGAGCGTTTTCACCCTTCGCCCATAGTCCTTCCACACCATCGGTGAGGTCAACTGCTCCCTGACCTCAGATAAGCTGCAACAGTGTTACTCATACTCTGTCCACTAATCTCTCCTTTCTTTTACCAAAACATGTTTGACCCTGAAGACTTTCTCCTCTAGGAGCTCCTTTCTGACACCACCTTGGCTCAAAATGATCTCTCCTTTACTGGAGTCTTAGAGAACTCTTGTCTGGGTCACTTGTCTGGGGCTTCACTCTATGGCTGCCTTTGTCCCTAATCTCTCATCTTTGCATGGACAAAAAGGTTCTCTTCTTATTCTTCCTATTCTTTTTTTTTTTTTTTTTGAGACAGATTTTTAATTTGTCCCCCATTTTAGAGTAATGGGGCATCAGCTCACAGCAACCTCAAACTCTTGGGCTCAAGTGATCCTCTTATCTCAGCCTCCCAAGTAGCTGGGAATACAGTTGCCCCCCACAAGGCCTGGCTATTTTCAGAGACGGGGTCTTGCTCTAGCTCAGGCTGGTCTCAAACTCCTGAGCTCAGGTGATCTACCTGCCTTAGCCTCCCAGAGTACTGGGATTACAGGCGTGAGCCACTCTATTCTTCCTATTCTTGACAGCTTTCAGGTTTTCTAAATCCCATTTAGCATCAAAGACTATTTGATAACTATATTTTCATTAGTCCCACTTACCTCGTGATCCGTAGCCAGCTATTAAGTTATCACTTAGTAGGAAATTGGATGTGAAATGAATGTATTTTCCCTCTTTTCCACAACCTCTGTATTGTAGGGTATATGGGTCGTCTCCATGTGCTCCATACCAGTCAGTCACTATAACATTTGCCTAAATTAAAAGAAATGCCTGGTAATACTCTCTGTCTCACCTGTGATGTTGCTGACACAGATGTCTGCTTTTGGTAAAGCATTTTGAAATTTACACTTAAGATCCGTGCATTTTACCACATGTAATTATACTCCAATTCAAAAACAGAATTTAAAAAAAGAAAGAAATGCCTTCTAGATGGATTTTATAATGCACCCACAGCCAAATCTCAACTAAATCACTTGGGACTTTCAAAAATATCTGTTTTAAAAGTTCAGCAAGTTTCTAATTTCAAATAGGGCTCCTTTGCTTCCATTCAATGTTTCATTTTTCAGATTAAAATATTCTCAAAAGCCAACACTTAAAAGTCGGATGCTATGAAACACTATAAAACAGTGGTTCTCAACCTTCCTAATGCTGTGGCCCTTTAATACAGTTCCTGTGGGTTGTGACCCACAGATTGACAACGGCTGCTATAAAATGTAATTAAAATACATGGGGAGTACTTTACATCATTTCAGCCTTTTGTGAATGACTTTTTATGGTTTATTTCATCAGTGCAAGAGAATAGGATATGTTTCTTTTATTTTTAAGAAGAAAGATAACATGCCCTGGACCTGCCCTTAAATGTTATGTTGTTAAGAAAGTAAAGTAAAAGCCAATTCTGGAACAATAGATCTAACATGAACCAATATATATAGTTATCGCTGTGTGTACTATATGTGCATATGTGTGTGTGTGCCACTGAGAAGGCGATAAGATTTTCCGTTTTGTTTTCCATATTTCTACATTGTTTAACATTTCTGAATTGAGTGTGAATAACTTTCATAATAATTAACATTTGTTTTTAGAAAGATTAGAATTTGAGCCAAGGGCATTATAAGACAGCACCTATAAAAAAGGCTAGAGATTTTGCCCTTGGATAGTTGTCATTTGGGCAACATCATCTCCTGAGGCCTCAAAATTTGTCCTCTAACAAAGAGGAAAGTACTCTGCAAATGATGGAATAATCAGAGGCAATTTGGGGTTACATTATACCCACAGAAATTCAGCTCTTATCTACTTTTCCTAAACCCTCCCTGATTCTTACCTCCACTACAGACTCACAAGGGTAAGAACCACCTCGCCTGTCCTTGGATCCTCTGCAGAGCCTAGCATGGCCTCTGTATATAAGGAAGACTCACTACATGTTTGCTTAATTGACCTTATGGGTTTAAAGGAGTTGGTATCCAACAGATACATGTATGTGAACAGCATTCAATGACTATCAATCCCTTTAGTCTTTCTAGTCAGTCATGTTCTCATTTGCTTTACTTGTTTTTCTCCATTAGGATCAAGAATACTACCTCTGGCAACCTGGTTTTGGTGTGGTTGTCTTAGTTCCACTGAAGGCCAAATTGATGAATGAGAAATCTCTATAAAGAGCTGGAAACAACATAACTTAGCGAAAAAAGCATGGGCTTTGAGGTCAAATAGATATTCAAATTGTGTCTCTGTAACTTATTAGCTCTTTGACTTGGAAAAAGTCCATATTTTACTTGAGCCTCAGTTTCCTAATTTGTGATAATAGCAACTAATTTCAGGCTATGCAAGAATTAATAATATATGTAGAATGCCTGATACTTAGTTAAAGCCTGAACACCGGCTTTCTTCCCAGTGTACTCTGCTTCCCCACCCATCTCCATGCCCAAGCCCTGTCAAATGCTTTCATTTGGTCGTAAGTTGAATGCGTTTAGGACCCTATTAGAGTTCCTATTGGAGCCTATTGGGGCTTATTGGAGCCTGTTGGAGTTCCTATCAAGATTGCTCTACCATTCAGTTTCTGAGAGAGTTAACTTCAAGGAAAGATAAGAATTTAAAACCATAGGCATTTTCACACTGAATAACAGAAATGAGGAAAAGAGGAAGCTGTACCACATGTCTGCGTCATTCTGGCAGAGCTGTAGTTACCATCTCAAATCCGTGCCGTAGCTGAAGCCCTGAGTTCTCAAGGCCTCTACTCCTGGTCCTTCTGGTAGCTGTGCTGGGCTTTTGTTCACAGTAATTTGCCAAACTTACCTAGCATTTTTTTATAGCATGCATACCAGTAAGTACCAGGCACCACCAGGGGTACATGATTTGCAGCTTCCAACAGTCTTTAAGAGTTAAGTTCATCTTTGCTTGGAAATGAAAATAGAGCCACTCCCCTGCCTACTCACACCCTTCCTGCCTTCTTTCTGTTTTTCATATTCTTCAAAACCATCATTCTAGGCTTGGGCTAATGCAAAAGTTTGCTAATTTTAAAAATGGCATGAGAAGATGGTCTTTTTTTTTTTTTTTTTTAATGTGTGAGCGGCTCACATTTCTGCCTGGACATGCATATTAACTGCCCCTGACAGGATGCTAACTGGAGATCATCATAATTGGAATCATTCCCTCCACAGCTCATCTTCCATAGGATATAGCTAGTTCTTGGTCCTCGACCAAAAATTACAGAAAGGACCTCATAAGTTATAAAACAAAGAGATCTACTGCGACACTACTTAGGCAATAGCATTTGGCGTATTTTTTGCTCCATAATTTGTGCTCATTTATTTTATTTACGTGTATTTTGTTAATGAAATTCTGTCCAGTCATGTTATTTGTATATTAATAGTAATGGTTTGGTTTTGCTTAAGTTTTCACTTTTAGAGTTTGAATATAGTATATTTTTGTGGTTATTTCCCCATAAGATCACTTACTGAAACTCAGAATCCTTACCTTTTCATATGATTCTTGTTTTACTTTGGTGTAATTATTAGCTTTCCATGTGGCAGGGATTAAAATTTTGATATTTCTGAAAAACAGTCTTTTCTTGGTGGCATTAAATAGATAGGATGAAGCTTCAGTGATCATGTCCTATAAACAAACAAAAGAAAAATTTTATTTTAGCACCTGAAAAATCCTGTATGGTTTTGTTTTCTGGTTTTACTTAGGGAGTAATAAAAAATATTTAAAATGTTTTGAAGAAGTCCGTTTCTCTTAGAGAAAGTATTAGACAGACGGTGGGAAAACTTAGGAACAAAGTTTTAGAAAACAACTTGAAACAATCCCTATGGAAGAGATGTTAGGACATTAATTACGTGCCTGTACTTGCCTTCGTGACTTTCTCAATCTTGTGAAAGGCTTTTAAGCTTTTATGAAACAAATCCTATTCCTGGCCTCCCTTGGGCATGTTGACGACCACACCTGATGATGACACTCATCTCACTACAGAATTACCCAAAGGACGCTCTTGAGTATTAGACCTACAATCCTGTCTCTGGGTACGTTAAAGCGAAAACAGTCAATTACCTTACCGTGCATTCAAGCGAAAAGAAATAATTTTCCTTTTTTTGCAGACTCTCACTCTTTCTGCCTGAGAATCCTCACCTCAGGGAGGAATCCAACAACATGATTTTAACAAGCACTTTTATGCTTATTCATCTGTCAAAAATCCAGTCTTTGTTGCCACCATGGTTGCTATTTTTCTAAGTCGCTACCCCCCTCCCAATCACGTAGGAAAACAAAAAAGCTGAAATTGGTAATAACCAACAACAATAAAAAAGACAGTTTGATCACTGACACTCTGAGTTGAGATTACACAGAAATTAGATGAGTAAACAGGCTTGGCCATCGTTGTAAATTTTGGCATTATCTTTAAGAAATGTTGCTCACTGAATGGCTCAAACACAAACCGGGTGGGGTTATGTGCTTTTTAAAGAAGGCTACCGGTCTGATTTAGTGGAATAATGCTATCAATTTCCTAATTGCCACTCACCTTAATGTTTGAGATGAGGTTCTGATTCTCCAGTACCTGAGGATTAATTGCAACAAGTAATCCATCATACCCATTGTTCTGAAGCTGCACTCCAGCTCCCAGGAGTAGGACTTGTGGACTTAGAGCAAGCAGGAGAGTCACGCACTTCAGGCTGCAGACAGAGCCTGCGTTGTCCGTGGGGGTCATGTTGCAGAGAAGCCTCTGGTTCACTCACACTAGGCCTGCTGGGCACATTACGCCAGGTTGTCAGTGCTGGTGCCGATGGCTTCTTCCTGAACTTGGAAGGTCTTAAAACATATGATGAAGGAGATGCCTTCTTTAAAAAATCTTGGGTGGCTCGATCTAGGACTTGTCTCTACAAGTCCTTTTTCTCTGGGCAATGCCACACTTGCCTGTTCCGTGGCCGAGCTTCCTTCTGAATCATGGTTGGGCAGGAAAATTTCTGCGCCTTACTCACTTTCTATCCTCTCAGAAGGAAGAGGGGGAAAAAGAAGCTTAAGAGTGAGAGTTCTGGCTGGCTGGGCTACAAGTCAGTGTATCTAGAGTTTTCCACTCACTTGTTGTAGAAACACAGAAACCTGTGATGATTTTCCCTCCTCGTTTTTGACAACCTCTTCCATCAGTTGGTGCAACTACTTCCTACTGCTTGCAAGTCATTTTTCGTTTGTTGTAAGATTTTTCCTTGCCTGCTTATTTGGAAGATTTGGAAATCCATCCTGCGGCTCTGTCCTTAGAGCCCTTGGATCGAGTAGTCTGGGCCAGCTCTCAGCTGATGGCCGGGGGTCAAGTATCAGATATCCCCCAGGGAAGGCCAAGTGCCAGGAGCTAGGCTGCCTTTGTAGGTTCCAGGGCCTTCCCTCTGACCTTACTGCCCTTTGTTTTTGGAGCAGGAAGAAGAACAAATTTCTCTTTCAGCAGCTTTCTTTTTTTATTTTATTTTATTTTTATTAAATCATAATTGTGTACATTGGTGCAATCATGGGGCACAATGTGCTGACTTCATATACAATCTGAAATATTTTCATTGAACTATTTAACATAGCCTTCATGGCCTTTTAAGCACTATATGAAGACATTTATACTCTGCATTTAGTAATTTTCACTCGTACCCTTCTAAGGTACAATCCTTTTCTAAGATGCACCATAGGTGTGATCCCACCAATCACCCTCCCTCCACCCATCCTCTCCCCTCCCCTCCACTCCCTTGCCCCTTCCCCCATTTCTTGTGTTATAACTGGGTTTTAGCCTTCATATGAAAGCTATAGATTGGCTTCATAGTAGGGCTGAATATATTGGATACTTTTTCTTCCATTCTTGAGATACTTTGCTAAGAAGAATAAATTCCAGCTCCATCCATGTAAACATGATTTTTGCAGCTTTCTTGAGGGTAAGGCCCTACCTCAGCCAGTCTTCCATTTTGCTGGCCCCTATCACAGCACCTAATACATATATAGCAGCCTTCACAAATATTTTATGATAGATTAATGATACCTGATCATGATAAAATGCTTTCCAGTTTACAAATTAATTATTAAAACACCAATGGGGAAGGGGACTAACGTTTATTGGGGGATAGGGTTAATCATGAGTTTTTTATGGGTGACAAAACGAAGGCTCAGATAATCTAAGGGACTTATGCCAACTTGGGAGTATAACCATCATACTAGAATGGGACGAACTGACCCCACATTCCTTTGTTTTTCACTGTATCATGTTCTCTCTCAGTTACCAAATCATGCTAGAAATATTTCTCTCCTAACTTTGTGTATCAGAGCTACATATTCAGGGACACCTCTTGTAAAAGTCAGGAAAAGGTTTGATTTCTGGGGTTAGAGGTCCAGAGAAAGCAAATCTTGAGACTTTCAGCCCCCTGCACACTCTTTCCTACTGTGGTCTGAAGGTGGCTGGGGAGTAGAGTGTATGTAGCAAGCAGGGAAGGCTATGTCCTCAACAGGGGCTCTCAACAGGGTTTTCACCAACACTGCCTTTTTTCTGTTTTATGGTGCTTCCTCAGAAACAGTACAATGTCATTCGTCCTCCCACAAAGGTTGGAGTCTTCTGAATCAGGTCTTCTGTCCTCATCTTTGTCCTGGCAAACAAAAAACAAAAAGCTGGAGAAAGTGACTTGATTGAATGAATTAGGAGTCATTCTTGAGCAGAGAATCTTCATCTGATAAAGGCTGACTTTTCAACAAAATAAACAGATAATATTAGACCAGCTCTTATCATGCAGGCCCTTTGCTTATATACTGTAATTATCATTTTATAAAGTATTATTATAGTCTTCATTTTACAGATGGAGACTTAAACAGGTTCCATAAGATGGGGAAACTAATAATATCCACCTCATAGCTTTGTTGAGAAAACATTAGTTAATTTATTCAAGTGTTCAGAGCAGTAGCTGGCATATAGCAAGCAATGTATAAATATTAGCTATCATTATCACCACTACCATACTTGGACCCATAGGACACTTTCGTCCTTCCCCTTACTATTTATTGCTTATTAACTCCAAGCGCTGTGGTGGGCGCCTGACATAACAGTGAACAAAGGTTGGTTCCTGTCTCCCAGGAGCTCCCACGTGGAGAAAGGGAGATGGTGAGTTATGTAAGCAGAAGTACGAAGAACAACTGCTGTCTGCCGGGCAGCACTACACCAGGCTCCAGAGGGGATACTGGGAAGATTATCCAAAGGCAGTGACATGGAAGCCGAGACAAAGGATTAAGCAAGATAGAGTGGATGAGGGTGAGGAGGAGGCTAAATGCCAAAAGCCTAGAGGTGAAGGACTGTGTGGGGAGAAGGCAAGAAACTAGAAATGAGACGTGAGAGCTACAATGTTGAAGGATGATGAAGGAGAGGTGTTTCCCCCTTGTTGTCCCTCTGCGTGGAATTTCTCTGGCTTCTTTTCATCTGCTTTTTACCTTTGAATTCCAGATCTGTCCTGAAAACCTGGCCTGAGCTCCCAACTAGGTCAAATTCTCCTCTTTCATGGTTGCATAACATCAGATAACTCTCCTTTGAAGCATTATACTGGGCGCAATGTTACCTTTACATTGTGTAACTGGTTGTCAGCTTCCAGCTATAGGGTGTATGAGAGAAGGGATGGTGTCTGTTTTTATTCACTGCTTTTCTAGCACCTAGCTCAGTAAACTCTGTTAAATTAATGACTGAATGAATGGTTGGAGTCAGGAGAAGTAAATAAAAGGCAGGATCATGAAGGAGCCCTGGATTGTAATGTCAAAATGCTTCCCCCTACTTTGTTCCCTAGAAGGCATCTCTCTTGTCCTATAGTGGTTTCCTCTTTCTCTCTTGAGAAAGCTCCTGGGTATTGGTGCTCCCCTGGGGTCTTTGTAGAATGGAATGTCACTGGTCACAACACAGCAGTTCAGGTTGCTCCCCTGATAGCTCAGACGCTCTGGCTTGTCTTCTGAGGCTGATTCCCAGGTGTAGGTTTTTTCCGCTCACACTTGCCTGGGGTGGAAGGACAGAGGCGTGGCCACTCCAAAGGCGATGCCTGTAACTGTGACTCATCCAGCAGAACAATGCCCTTCATTTCAACCTTCCGTAGCAGTTTATTTCCAATCTCTTGTAATTTTAAGGAAAAAAGTCCCATCAGCAGAGCAATGTACTCAAAATTAAACTCGTGTGCACACTGAGGAGTAGCCTTTGGCCAGCAATCATGGAAGTGTCTTCTTCTTGTCGTCATGTGCACTTGGGTAAGGGGTTCAGTGGCTGAGAGGGCTGGTGAGGACCAACATCCGGTGCTCTCACTCCCTGTTTATTATCAACAGTGGCAGTGGCTTCCTCAGCACGTGGAGGCAGAGCATGTTGGCTACAGAGTGCATACAGCTTTAGGAAGCACAGCCACAAGTGAACATCCTTGTCTAACTTCACCTGGGCAATAACCTGAGCAAGCTCACATAGGCTTTGCTCAGCCTGGGCCAGGTTCAGACATGGCGTCGTCCATTCCTGTCCACCTGCTTTCTGTCTCTTTGGTTGTGGAACCCAATCTCCAGGTCTGGTGACTTTAATGGGCTCCGTTTTCATCTCTTATGGGATTCCTGGTCATGGACTCATTTTCTCATCCTGGTTTGGGAATACCACTTACTCCTGAAAAGCTTTTCCTACCACCTCTTTTCTAGCCTACCATTCAGAACCCTTTTTGCTGTCAGCAAGCAGTGCTGGGACCCAGCCAACTAGGCCTTTTTCATTGCCTTCTCTTCTTACCAGGCTGACCCAGCAGCAGAAAAAAACAAAAAGCTGGAGAAAGTGACTTGATTGAATGAATTAGGAGTCATTCTTGAGCAGAGAATCTTCATCTGATAAAGGCTGACTTTTCAACAAAATAAACATTTTATCCCTTCATAAAAAAAAAAAATCCAACAGAGACTTTACCTAACAAATGCAAAATTGTAACGTAATTGTTTGTACCCTCATATTAATCTGAAATAAAAAAAATTCACCGGTCATGTCCATAGATTTTATATCTGAGAAATAAAAATATACTTAAAGTGAAGGAAAATGGGAATTTCCTTCAAGTGTTTATTTCAATAAACCTAATTTTCAAGTGTTTGTTTCAATGTTACATAAACTCTAGGAATTGCTCTGCATTTATCTGCTTTCAAGAAAATAAGGGTTATTCAATTTCAGTAACCAAAGAATCTAAAACACATCTTTGTTCATTGTCTGACTCTGCAGTTCAACCTGGCACCAGAACAAGCCTGTCTGTTTTATTTCATGGAGTCTGCTGGTACAGATCCACAGTCAAACTGAATAAAACATCTAGTTGGTGTCAGAGAAGTCAGGAGATTTGACAACTTGAGGAATCAAAGAAAGTTTTGGATTGTTTCCTATCAGGCTTTTGTTTCAACAATTTGAAATTTGAAATTTCTTCCAATTTCATTTGAAAGAAGAAAGTATGTAGTCTATTGCATGGTTGAGTTATAAAACCCGTGGGCCACTTTAGTTTATGCAATGTTTATGAATATAAATCAAAATAGAAGTGAGACAAACTGTAAAGATGAAGAATTTAAACAAAATACAGAGTTTTCCAAGGGCTCAGATGCCACATTTTATACCTCTCTTATCCCACCTTCTTCACATTTATACTCATTTTCAAAGTAAAGCAACACAGTGGATGGCACAGATAGGGTCTGGGAAGCATTTTGTTGAATCACCACCATGCAAAAAGCATGGAGATCAAGAACAAAGGTGAAACACAATGAAATACAAACTGAACACAGACTTGAGCACAACAGGAGAAACTAAGTGGTTTTCAGAGATGGCTGCTTGGAATTCTGATGATGCAAAGATTCCAAAATTGGATAAAACAGAGGTTATCTCACATTGTAAAAGGAGCCACTGAATTTGGATATTGTGAAGATCTTCCCAGTGGTCAAGACTTGTGGGCCCCAGACATTATTACAAATAATCCTCTATTTTTCTAGGATGCTTTGCAGTTATCAAACCACTTTTATATATTTTATCTCATGAGTCACAGGAATTTCTGAATTCTCCACTGGGAAAATTATTTTAAAGAATAGTAAGGGTAATTACCTTTTTTTAAATGGGATGGGATCTCATTTAAATGAGATGTCTCAGATACAAGACTAAGATTTATCTCATGGATTGTCTAAAATATACATGTATCCCATGCGTATCAGTGGAGCGTACTGTGTAATGTAAAGAGCCAGAGACACTCATTTTCTACAGAATTCTGGTCACATCATGTAAACTTTTGAGGTTTGATTTTATCATCTCTATAATAAATAAGGGGTTGATCTACTTCTTAATGGTATGATTTTTCCTCACATTCCTTACCCAATTCACTGGGCAATAACTCAGCAGCTTATCTTGTGCACATTCATACATAAAAGCCCTCCAACATTTGCCAAAATGAATGGAAAACAAGAGCTACCTCTAATGATAACCCAATAAAGAAAATGGGTGAAAGAATATGGAATATTTCTTATTGCAAAACAGGTATAAAATTGCCTTCTATAGAATACTGTTATATTTATTATGTATCAAATACTATATAGCATCATATAGATGTAAGTTAATATCATTATAACTGTTGTTATTTTTCAGAAAGTAAAGAGAAAGCAGAAACGTAGGGGAACTTTTTAAGGAGATGGGAAATAACCATAGTGATGCAGAGCGTACACGGACGAGGAGCAGGAGGTCTGGACCTCTCTTTCCTGGTCCCTCTTTCTGTTTTCTTCTTGCTCTGATTCTGGCTTCAACATGTGTCTGAGACCCCTGGGGCTTTTTCCAGATGGTTCTGCTGCTCCCAAGTCCACTGAGAAGGGCTAGCAGTTTTTTTTTTCTTTTTTTTCTCTGTCTTCTATTTTTTCTGCTCCTAATGTCTCATTTCACCCTACCAGGCCTAGGAAGAACCAAGAGCAACTCCAACCAGTTGAAAGATTGGGCAACTTGGGTATCAGGGCTCCCGCTTCTGTTCTTGGGGTGCAGGTGTACAGGACTCTGAATCTTCAGACAAAATTCTCAGCAAACAGTAGTCACCAGCATGGACCTCCCTTCCAGAGTCCACCAAAAGCTATTTAAAGCAGACTACTTTTCAAATTTCATTGTACCTGAGAATTACCTGTTCAAATGCAGATTAGTAAGTCAAGGTGAGATCAATCCCAAGCTCCCATACATTTCCAATGTAAATACAAGTTAATTTATGACCAATACAGCCTTTGTTTTGTTTTATGGCTACCAGTAAACGATGAATTATGAACTAATAAGGAATGGTTAATTTTAGCTCAGTCATTGACATTTTAATATATTAGGATTCCCCACAAAGAACCAATAAAACATTATGATGAACATTAGTAACTTACACTAAGCTCAATGTGACCCAAATATATTTTTATGGGGCTGAAGCCACTGGTCCTTGGGTCCCTCTTGGAGCAGTCCCTATATCAGAAGAGCTCCTAGGAAATGCTGAGGTAGGTACTTCATGATTTCAGCCCTTACACAGAAAGAGGCGGTTTATGTGGTCTTAAAACATATTTTTACCTTCTATGGAAAAGACTTGTGTTTTCTTCAGAATTCAGGAAAAACGCATTGCATTAGTTATGTGTTTTTCTATTTTTATTTTTATTTTTTTAGTTTTTTTTATGGTAACACTATTGCTTAGATATTCTTTGTAAAGAAGCAATTGCAGACCACCATCTTTAAAAAAAAAAAAAAAGAAATATAGATTTTAGGTCCTTAAAACTCACAATTATGTTTCTATCCTTAAATCCCCACCTCAGATTCAGTTCTACTTTCTTGTTGACTGTCTAAGGAGGCCTCACAGATAAGATTATCAGGAGTGAGGGAAGTAATTGTACAACTACTTGAGAGAAAAACTGAATGGACAGACGGAAGGCGAGCTGGAAGAGCCTGTGGCTGGCTGCTCTGGAGCACAGCAGGCCCAGGGAGTGTGGTGAAGGCTGAGGGGGAGAGGGCCCTGGGGCGAGGTGCTGAGGCCTGGAACTGGCAGCCAGGGTGAGACCATGGGAAGTTTGTAGCTCATGGGAATCACTGGAGTTTACTCTGAAAAATGGGAAATCAGTGGTGGATTTGAAGAAGTGACACAATTTGACCTTCAGATGTTTTTGTAAGGATCACTTTGCTGCATGTAAAATTGACGGGAGGAGGCCAAGGGCAGGGAGGGCAGCTGGGGTGTGTTGCTGTGTCACCATGAGGCACCGAGACAGACAGAGCTTAGACCGCAGTTTGAGCTGTTTTCTTTTATTCTCCCCCCAGCTCCCTAGGAATTTTCTTTCCCTTCTGTGTTGACTATTTTTGCTGTGTGCGTGAAATAAAAGCCTTTCAGCTTGTACAGTTATTAAGGGGGGAACTCAGGTCATACTTTTGTTGCCCAGAGGGCCTAACATGCTGCTGACTAAAAACAATGACATGAAAATAACCTGAGGTTTGTAGTCACCTTTAGTTAAATGATACACAAATAGAGTCCAAGTTTAAGCTCTTAACACGGCTGTGCTTCTCAGTACTTCATCCATGCATGCTCCATGAATGGTAACTGTGCTTATTATTAATCATGTAATTCTCAGTATTGTCAGCTGGGGTCCCCGGGCTCCTCAGAGGCAGGTGTAATTGGCTTTTATCTGTGTCAGTGCTGTAGCCTGTGGAAGACCAAGCCCTCTCCTAGATCTCCTCAACGTCCTGGACTCTTGACTTTCCTGAAACTCCTGCCTCGTAGATCCATACCTGCCGCCCCCAGTGCTTTACGGCAGTTGTTTGAAGTGCGGTGTTTGGAGTTTCCAAAGAAACACACACAGGTTGTGTTTATGAGTTATTTAGACTTGCTCGAGGAGTTCGTAGAGAAGGCCAAAAAGATATTTGTGTTGCAGAAAAAATAAAACTTTTATCAGTCACCGAAAGCAGCAGAATTCTTTAAGTGAGTCTGTACAAGTGGAAGCTCCCTTGCTTGGCCTCTTTCTACCTTGAGAGATCTTTACCTCTCATTCTCATTCTCTCTCATCTTCTCTCTCCTCTTTTCCATTGTTTGAAGAGCAAAACAAACCAATTAACCAACCACAGAATCCCTGCCTGGCTTCTCTGAATGCTGGGTACCACTCACCCCAAAACCAGGAAGGACAGGAGGGAGTCTTAGCAGGAGCTGCGGTATTAGGTCTACTCTGGTTTAGGGGTTTGTCTTCATGCGTCCTGCAGATGGCGCTCCAGCTCGTCTCAATTTCTTCTCTCAATTGAAAGTCAAAATATTTTCTCATCTACCATTCCTTCCTTTGTTGCAACTCATTGGTTCTGTTCTCTGAAGTTGCAATTTCTTTTTTAACTAGCTGGGCATAGCCACCCATAGCTGGGGGGAGAATAAAAGAAAACAGCTCAGAGTTCTTGCCATAACCCACAAGCTTTCTACCTTGATCCCAGTTTTTTGGAATAACCATTATTTTAAGAATTTTGTGATTATTTCAAGGATTTTGGTTGGGACTTGCTTGAAAATTCCAGTGAAGGTCTCATTTAAACTGAAACCATCTTTGATCTTTCTTAATTTCTTATTGCTCACCAATTCTTTTTGTGTCTCCCATATAAGTACCTTCTCTGCCTTTTAAAATTCTCTTCCAAAAAGGCCAGGGAGCAATGTTAAAAAAAATTATCAGCATGTATTTTTTTCACAACATAGATGTTTTTATTTTTTCTCAATTAGGAAGTAAGGAAATACTTTTTGTGTAGGTATCCTTTAGAGTCACATAACGAGGAAAAAGAATAGAAGAATCAATTCTTTGATGCAGTGCTACAGTTGGTTACTAAAAATGTGACAGTTTTAAAAACAAAAAAGGACAATGGGTAATATATTTTATCCAAGATCAAATATTAATATTACATAAAGCTTTAGGACTATTTTAAAAGCAATAGTTATAAGTAATTGACACATATTTGAAAAGGAAACTTTTCAAGGAGCACTTTGTCTTTTTAACCTAGGATAAAAGGATTTTTTTTAATATCATAATTTACACTAAATGTCATTATATCACACATGCTTTCTCTCCACTTGGATGAGTTATCCTAACATAGATTATAGCAATCTATATCTACTATATAGTGTACTTACTAAGCAGAAGACAAAGCTAAAATATTAAAATTCTTAGAGTATAAGGCTATATTAAAATTTTCTCATTTCTGTTTTCAGTTATATTAACTTTTATTGGCATTGATATGCTAATGCCATCTTCATATAGAATCAAGGATTAAATGGTTAAGTGATTTGGCTTTGAAGATAGTCTTCCTGGATTGAAATCCCTGTACTGCCTCTTACTAGCTGTGTGAACTTAGGTAAGTTATTAAACATCTTCATGCCTCAGTTTCTACATCTGTAAAGTTGGTATAATAACCAGCCTGTAGTGATTAAAATTTTATCTAGGCCAAAGTAAGAGTTAAATAGATATTTATCTCTATTATTTGCAACCAGTCTTCTGTGCAAGTGGTTATCTGCTAGGCTACTACTAGTCTCTTACCCAATAGCCATTCTCCTTCCTCCTTTCTTGCTGGCATAACTCATGTTCCTTGGCAGAGGTCAAAATGTCTGATGCTCATTTATCCGACCCTCTCTGATAATTGGGCATATATGTGTGCCACCTGACTCCTGAAAATTCAACCCAAGGAGTAGTCTGCTGGAAAGAGGGATGTGCAGAAAGAGTTGGTGTTGGGATCATTTATAGAAAAATATTTCATCCCTGAAAAGAATAAGAATGTTAGGGAAAACCCCATCCTTCTTTCTTATAATGATGCCAGAAGCTGAAGGATGTTCTGTGACTGGCAGGTGAAAAGGGTGGAGGGCAGACAAAAATTGAACGGTAGTAGAGCTGAAAGGCAGAAAGAGCCTGCATTTCCTGCTGGCACTGGCGGCAGCTGGGCCAACCTGGGAGTGCTCAGCTCTGGATTTCTTACTGTGTGAAGTCATGAAAACTCCTATTCTATAAGTGATCTTTAGTTGGCTAAAAGAAGTCACATCCTGCTACTTCCAGTCCAAACTGTTAACTGATAAAAGCACCTAAAATAGCATTGACATATCAAAAAAGTGCCAATCTATGTTTGGAAACATGTCCATATAGTGTTTTAACCTGTAAATTATATAATATTTTGATGAACAAATTTATATCATTTTCAGCTCCTAGCAAAATTCTAACAATGATTGTTCTTTTCCATACAAAAGGATTGTTTAGTTTAATAAGCTGAGGGAAGGGATTTATTGAAAAATGTCCATCCAAAGTAGATAAGCACATATTTGTATTTTAAAAAGGGTGGGTTGCCGTGAGCTAGGTTGAAGCCTCGGCAACACAGTGAGACTCTGGCTCAAAAAAAAAAAAAAGAAAAAAATTCTAGAGCAGCTTTATTCATAGTAACTAAAACTGCAAACAACCTAAATGTCTATTGGTAGAAGAATTGATAGGTAAATTGTGGTATATTCATAATGGAGTAACAGCAATAAAAAGGAACAAACTACTAAAATATGCGACAACATGGATGAATATAACTAGATATGGAGAGAGAATGAAAGGAGCCAAACATGAAAGCATATATATTTTATGATATCATTTATACAGAGACCAAGAATAGTCCAAATTAACCTACAGGAAAAGAAATTAGAAAGTAGTTGTCTTGGGAGGGCATTGTGCATGGGGTGGGGTGTAAGTTTGGTTAATTGACAGGATTTGGAGATACACTTTCTGAGCTGATGCTAATGTTTTAAATCCTGTTTCAGGTAACATTTTCACGGAGATATATAATTGTAAAAACTCACATTGTGAATATTTAACATCTGTGGACTTCATTGACTATGAATGATACCTCGATTTAAAAGTAGCCTACAGTCATCAGGAACTAAGTAGCCATGGAAGGCAATGGAATTGCTTCCCTTTGGTAGGAATGACTGGAATGAGCTTGCTATATATGATTGCACTAGGGTGCTTATAGAAAAATATGATAAATTCTGAGGTCCAGAGCTCCTATAATTGCTTTAAAATTTTATTACATGCTGGGATGACATATCCAAATAAAGTATTAATGCTGTGAAGAGTCAGCTTACAAGGTAAGTCGAATAAATAGACACATGAGATTTTTATTTTTGAGACAGAGCCTCAAGCTGTCACCCTGAGTGGAAGAGTGCTGTGGCATCACAGCTCACAGCAACCTCCAACTCCTGGGCTCAAGCGATTCTCCTGCCTCCACCTCCCAAGTAGCTGGGACTACAGGCACCTGCAGCAACACCTGGCTATATTTTGTTGTAGTTTGGCTGGGGCTGGATTTAAACCTGCCACCCTTGGTATATGGGGCCGGCGCCAAATTAAGGCATCAATTGGGCAGACTTTAGATCTTGAGAGTTATACTGGAGAAGTCTAGGCGGGTTTGGATAGTTCTTTTAATATCCAGGTCCCCAAGTTTTTTGCTTTCTGAAGAACTCCTCCCTCCCTGTCTTATGAAGTTGGTGTTGTCTTTCTTGAAAGTTCTTCCAAGTGCAGTCGAATAGTCACCGACAGACATTACATGTGTTCACAGTGATTTGGCAAGGCAGTGATTATCAATAATATTTCAACTTATTAGTGCAATGTTAGGTGTATAATGTTATTTATAAGTATTATTATTTTTTTGAGACAGAGTCTCACTGTGTCGCCGTTGGTAGAGTGCCATGGTGTCACAGCTCACAGCAACCTCAACCTCTTGGGCTTAAGTGATTCTCTTGCCTCAGACACCCAAGTAGCTGGTACTACAGGTACCCGTCACAACGCTTGGCTATTTTTCGGTTGCAGTTGTCATTGTTTAGCAGGCTCGGTCTGGGCTGGAACCCATCAGCCTCAGTGTATGTGGCTGGCATCTTACTCACTGAGATATGGGCACTAAGCCAAGCATTCTTATTAGGGGTACTTCACCTTGGCAGTGACTCACACAGACCCCACCTTGCTGCTTTATAATTGGTCCTTTGCCTCACCCTGTTTCAGTAGCTAAGATGCGGAAGGGCCCAAACCTTGCTTTCTATTTTCCTGTCAATTAATTTTCATAATAAAAGTAAATTACTGTCCCTTATCCTTTATTATTTTTTAATCCCAGCTTGTCTTCTATGACTCAAAAGAAAACAGAACTCCATAAAAGAAAAATTACAGATAAAGAATTTATTCAATGAAAAGTAGGCAGATGACTACTTTTTTGTTGAGACAAATAGTAAGGCACTCTGCTGAATTTGTAGGGAATGCATGCAAGTTTCAAAGACTATAATTTAGACAGGCATTATATGCAAAAACATGCTGACCAATTTGATGTGTATGAAGGATTGTGCAATAAGAACAAAATAGGGGAAGTGAAAAAAAAGTCTTATTCAACAAAATTTTATTTAAAGAATTACAACTTGGGCGGTGCCTGTGGCTCAAATGAGTAGGGTGCCGGCCCCATATGCCAGAGGTTGCAGGTTCAAACCTGACCCTGGCCAAAAAAAAAAAAGAATTACAACTCAAACAGATTTCATCTTATAAGGTAGGTATGTGGTAGCATATTTAATAGCAAAAAAATGAAAACTGTGAATTTATTAAAGAATGTATGGAAAGCATGGCAGATATAATTTGTCTTGGAAAAAAAGGGAGATATTTTGTCTCCCTTTGTCTCACCGGTCTATATCCAGGAGAACTGAAGAAACCAGGAAATCTATCCAAGTAAGTTTAGAGAGTAAAACTGCTAAGTTAAAATAGTATGCTTTGCTGATACAAGACAGCACTGATGATAAAAAGAAGGCTCAACTTGCCTTTTTTATTAGAGATACTGATGATGAATATAATGTCACTGTAGAAGTGGCTTCTTTTGTGCTCTTAGAAGACACAAGGAAATCAAAAGATTTACAAAAAGCAGTAAAAAAATGTGGGAAAACAATTTTCTTCATCCATTTTCAACATATCTGGCATAGTTACCCCGGGGGGTGACAGGTAACAGAGTGACTTGTAAAATTAATAGAAGACAATGCAATTGCTGCCCCCAACTCACATTTGATGAAGTATCATTGCACAGTACATCCAGAGAATTTATGCTCAAAAGCTTTGCTTAACATCATGTAATTAAGACTGTAAATTTCATAAGGGCAAGGGATTGAATCATCAGTAATTCCAAGAATTCCTTAAAAGTACTGATGCTAACTATTGTGATGTCATTTACTTTTCAGAATGTTGAAAAGATTTTTATGATTTGCGACCTTATCAAGTCATTTATGGTATCAAAAACCAAATTTGTGCCAGATCTTGACAATGAGAACTGGCTTACAGTTTAGCATTTTTAGTGGATTTGACAACTCATTTAAATGACTTAAACATGCATCTTAAAGGTGAAATAAGGAATCTTTCTATCCCCAAATTTATTAACCAACCAGATTTAGGTGAAATAAGGAATCTTTCTATCCCAAAATTTATTAACCAACCAGATTTTAGGTAGATTTAGATTGTGCAGGATGCCATATTTTCTCTACTGTGACAATTAATTTTAAAATATATTAAAAGAATATATTTTATTCTTATAAAAATATATAAGAATCTTATATATTTTTAATAAGTCTGAGTTTGAGATTTTGTGAAATTTCTCTTGAATGTCTTAGAAAGATTACAACTAATACCAATACAATTTAATTAGGCAGTTTTCATAAAAGGGGCATAATTCCTGTGCAGTTATTTCTTAACCATGACAAATTAGTAACGTTAGCTAGCATCCTAGGTTAGTGCTGGAAAAGCCCTGGGAATTGTTTTCCTTGTCCCAACTCCACTTGTGCCCCTCCTCAGTTTTCTTCTGAGATGATAAAACTGGCCCAGAGAAGTTAGCCAACTTGCCGAAGGTCACAGTCCATCAGTGACAGCAGCACTGGCATATATGGAACAATTTTGAATACACTTTTAACTCTACCTTTTCACTGAGACATCACAGTACTGGAGAAAAAAAAAGAAAAACCATTGTGGAATCAGCATGAAACACTTTTTAGCTAAACCAACAATTAGGTAGCAGCGTGGTGCAGTTTCAATACTCAGTTGACGGCTGCTCAGTTTGTGAACTTAACACGTTGGTGTACTATTTTTAACATAAGCATTAATTAGAGCCGTTTTGTTAAAGTGTTTTGTTTTTCCAAATAAAATCTTAACTTCGTTGTTCAAGAGTTTAACAAGCCATAAACTAGCTGGATGTAGCGCAGATATGAAAGAATTAGAGGCCTGAAAGGATCTTGGAGAATACTGTCCGATTCCCTCATTTAGTACGGAAAAACCCGAGGCCGTGGAAGGGATCTCAGCTAAAACTTTAATACCATGCATTCAAAACCGGGTTTCTTCCAGTCCCAGTTGCCTTCACTTTTTCAAAGCACTCCTTTAGAGGGCAAAAGCAGAGGACTTCCAGTCCAGGGTGAGAGAATTTGCAATTACCCTTATTATCTTTCTTGTTGAGTTCAGATATGGTTTTCGGTAACAAGTCACAGTGCCATCCTTTTTGTAAGCAAAAATTTTTAAAAAACTAAAGTTTATCGGAAAACTACGACAGACAGCCAACTCCCCACCCGCGCCCCGCCTCCTCACTCCCGCCAATAGTAACAGGCGCTGCGCGCGCTTTCCCAATTGGCTGCGCAAGTCGACGGGTGGGCGGGGCGGCCGTTGCCAGAGAAGCCACTTGCCGGTTGCTACCGCCGCTGTTCTTCCGCTCGCATCGTGCCGGCAGTCTTCCACCGTAAGCAGTTCTTGGATTTCGCCGCCTCCCGCCTCGTGTCCGTTGCTTTTCTGCCTAGTCTTTACCCACTGCCCTGCCCTTGTGTCCCGCTTCCTCCTAGCTGACTCAGAGCTGTAAAGCACAGGTACGCTTCCCGGGGTTTCTGCTACCGCCTTGGTGGCGCCTTCGGCCCCTTAATCTGTCTCGGCGGCGGCGGGATGACGTCACGGAGACGTGCTGACGCCGCGGCGGACGCGTTGGGGCGCCTTTTGCGCGGGGGCTTCTGTGGAAAGCTTGGTTGCAAAGTAGCGTACACAGGCCGGGGGCCCTTTTCGCGCGTGGGCGGCGATGGGCCCGGAAGTGAAAGGTCCTCCCCGCCTTCTGCGTCCCCTCCGCTTCCCCCAGACCCGTTCCCTGGTCGGCGAAGAGACAGCGAGACTTTCGCACCGCTCAGGGCCGACCTTCGAGTGAGGTGGGCTTGTCCGGAAGGAAGCCCTGCCTGGGCCGTTCCCTGGCGCAGAAACGTTTCTTTCTGAAATAGTGCTCTCGGAACCATTCGGCTGTCTTTATGCTAGACAGTGGAAGCCTCGAGGTTCCATAATGAGGCCTATTCCAGGAAGCCTCAGGAAATAATTTCTTCTGCGGGAGCCCGCTAGAATCCATCCCCTCTTGGAGAGGATTAAAAAATACTAAGTGAATGCATATATAGACAATAAACGGTATTGAATATAAGTGGTTAGTGAGTGATGCTACTTGCTTACTGAGAAAGCCATAAGCAGACTGTGGCTGCTGTTGGAGATAGGTTGAATTTGAAGGCAGTTTTCCCATCTCCTAATTCATAGAACGGTTTCAAATGTATTTGAATGCATGAGGTTCTTGAAGTAGTTTTAAGCACCACTACGCTAGTTGTGGTTAAAGGAAAAAACCACAGAAAGCCTATCTGGTTTTCAAATTAGTTTTGACATTGTTCTGTTTACAGTAAGAATATCATGATCATGTCCGTAATTCATTATTCGCTTCTTATTTTCTTCCGTTAATTTTACAATTGATGCGTTTGAGTAGTATAGTTTTTGTATCTCAAGTACCCAAAGATACGAGGAAATAGCTTTGTAAATGTTATTACTCATTGTGCTTGCTTTGCACAAATGAGTTAGACTCAAGAGGTCGAGTATAGCAATAAGATTGAACTAACATTAACCACCCAGCTTGTTGGAAGTCAATGATGGTTTTGTCCTGGGCTCAGGTTTAGTAGTTCTTGGTCACTTTAGGACTACATTGATGGTAATTGGCAGTAATTCTGAAAGAAATAGATACTGCAAAAGTGTTTTGTGAAGTTGTTCTGCACAAATAACTCAGACTTCGGAGAAATTTCAGGAATGGTGATTGATTTAGGATTTTTTTTTTTTAATTGTTGGGGATTCATTGAGGGTACACAGAACCAGGTTACATTGATTGCTTTTGTTAGATAAGGACCCTGTTATAATTGCGTCCTGGCCCCAAAAGGTGTACCACAACCCTTATCCCCCCAGCCCCTCCCTCTTTCCCTTTCTCAGCTCTCCCCATCCCCACCCCCCATTGTGTACTAGGACATTAATTGTCTTCATATGAGAATTGAGTTCACAGGATTCTTTTTTTTTTTTTTTCAGACAGAGCCTCAAGCTGTCACCCTGGATAGAGTGCTGTGGCATCACAGCTCACAGCAACCTTCAATTCCTAGGCTTAAGCGAGTCTTTTGCCTCTGCCTCCCAAGTAGCTGGGAGTACAGGTGCCCGCCACAAATGGCCCGCCCCGCCATTTTTTGGTTGCAGCCGTCGTCATTTGATGGGCCCAGGCTGGAATCGAAATGCCAGCTCAGATGTATGCGCTGGCACCTTAGCTGGTTGAGCCGCAGGCGCCAAGCCAAGTTCATAGGATTCTTGTTTCTCCATTCTTGTGATGCTTTACTAAGAAAGATGTGTTCCACATCCATCCATGATAATGCATAAGATGTAAAGTCTCCATCTTTTTTAGTGTCTGTATAGTATTCCAGGGTATACACATACCACAGCTTGTTAATCAGTTCCTAGGTTGGTGGGCATTTGGTCTGTTTCCACATTTTGGCTGCAGTAAACAGTTTAGTACAAGTGTCCCTGTGGTAAAAGGATTTTTTTTTTCTTCTGGGTAGATCCAGAATTGGGATTCCAATAATCCAGTAATGGGATTGCAATATCAAATGGAAGGTCTAGCTTGAGTTCTTTGAGGGTTCTCCATACTGCCTTTTCAAAAAGTTGTTAGGTTGCAATTCCACTAGCAGTGTAAAAGTGTTCCCTTCTCTCCACATCAACGCCAGCATCTGCAGTTTTGAGGCTTTATGACGTGGACAATTCTCACTAGGGTTAGATGATACCTCAGGGTGGTTTTGATTTGCATTTCTCTAATAATTAGGGACGCTGAGCATTTTTCATGTTTGTTAGCCATTCGTCTGTCTTCTTTAGGGAAGGTTCTATTCATCTCTCTTGTCCAGTGATCTAATGATTGTTGGTGCTTTATATTTATTAATTTGAGTTCTGTAGATCCTAGTTGTCAAACTTTTGTCTAATTCAAAATATGCAAATATCCTTTTCCAGAGGGGTAGTCTTTTTGCTTTGGTTGTTGCCTTAGCTGTACAGAAGCTTTTCAATTTCATTAAGTCCCATTTGTTTATTTTTGTTGTTGCAATTGCCACAGAAGTCTTCCATCTAAATGGGAGCAGAGGAAGTGCAGCTCTCCCTTTTTGCTGATGATATGATCTTATATTTAAGAGAACCCCAAAGACTCAACCATGAGACTCCTGGAAGAGTTCAAAAAATACAGTAATGTCTCAGGATATGAAACCAATGTCCACAAATTAGTAGCCTTTGTATATGCCAATAACAGACAAGATGAGAAAGAAATAAAGGACACAGTACCCTTCTCAGTAGCTTCAAAGAAAATGAAACACCTTGGATTTTCACACTTTATCTAGTGATAAAACTTTTAGAGTTGTGTATGTAGTTGCCAGTGGCTTGTGAAGCTCAGAAAGCACTCATTTAAAATACTGATGACAATCTCAGTCTTATCTCATAAAATAGTTTCTACACATTGAAAACTTCTGTCATCTTACATTATTTTTGAACCTTTTATTCCAAATATAGGAACCATTTTTTAAGATGATTCCCCCGAAGATAAGTCAAGGGGTGAATAAATGAAAAGAAACATAGTTTTTAATTATCTCATATTCATTAAGGGCTCAATTAATGAATAGAGTCCTCTCCTTTAATTATTGCTTAGCTTTTGCAAGGCTTGTATATACTGAGGATTCCAATATAAACAAGACGTTTCTTCTTGAGATTCCAGTCTATAGAAAGACAAATATTTAGACAAGTGAATGGATGGCAGGTGTGTCCTAGCGCCCCTCCGAGTAGGGGTGGCAATTCCAGCTGAACTATCAGTAGGCGATGGTTCCCTTGATTGTGGTGATTTATCAAGAGCATGTTCTTTTCAATCCTTTAGGTTTGGTTTTTAATTTGGTTTTGTATATCTATATATTTTTAATTCTTCTAGTCTAGTGATAGCTCAGAATATTGTTATGCCCTAGTCATAGATGATGCATATTTGCAGCATTCAAGTGGATCATCTTAGACTGAATGTAGGTTATTTAGCATTTCCTTTGTGATTTCAGTTGCTGATATTTCAAAAATGCAAGCATGCTTCATTGGCTTGTATCCTAGAAATTTATCTCTGCAGAATATAGAATATTCAGACCAAAAAAATACATTTTGTAGATGCTTTGGAAGGTTTATGAATTGCTAATTAAATATTGTGAATCATTTTCAACCTATAATTCATTTCTACCTCAAGTATTAAAAACTGAACAAATGTAATGTAGAAAATGAAATTAAATCACAGGTAAATATCTGATAAAAATGCTAAAAACTTTAAACATAATTTTTTATTTTATGTTAATGTGAAATGAAGGCAGGGAGAGATATGACCCTGTATTATTAGAATTGTGAAAACACAACTTTAGTGGGGCTAAAGCTCTAACTTAGGAGTGTCTGACCTTGTTTTTTTCCCTCTGCCTCACATTAAAAGAATAAAAGTTAAATACACAAACACTAACGACTTCTGATAGCAAAAATAAAAGGTTTGTGCATACTTGTGATTATCTGGGGACACCACAGATAAGTGAAGAAAGTCCTCAGAAAATCAGCATGCAGCCCACAGGCCTCAGGTTGGATACCCTTGTATTACTTTATTTTTTTATTTTTATTTTTTTGTGAGTAAGTTAATACTTTTATTTTTCAGAAGCAAAAATGACAAGTGGCAACTTGCCTTTGTAAAAGATATGAAAGACTACCAGAGTAACAAGCCATCTATCTCACAGAGACAGCAGCCTGAAAAAGACTATTTTACAGATCTTAAAGAAAGTCCTATTGAATAAATCTCAGAATTATGTACTTTTGACTAAATTAACAAAACAAAAATAACTACAACAAGATTATCTCGAACCCAGTGAAGCAGTGTGTGGAGAAGGACAAGGAGGGGAAACTGGACATCCTCACACTGGGCATTCTCCATCAAAATCAAGGAAGCCCAAATCCTGAAATGTTTCTTTTGGAAAACACTTATGGATAGAATTGTGTTTTCCTAAATGTTTCATTAGTAATACTCAGTCTTATAAGTCTCATTCCATAATAATCTATAATGTAACTACTTCCATCTGAAGGTCCAACAATCTGCATTGAAATGAGAATGAAATCAATTAGGCTCCCAATTCCACAAAACCCTACAGTGCAAAACTTTAACAAACCCAAGGCAGGGTATCCAAGGTAAAATCGATCTGCTCCCAACCATCCAAGAAAAAGAGCGCCACGGCCACTTTGTATGAGTAGCCATTTACATTTCGACAAGATACAGGCTTATAAAAACCAACTTCACTTCCAGTAAAATGTGTTTCGTTGCCGCTGAAATCCTTACAAGTTATGTTGGGTGCTGGAAAACATTGAACATGAGCTGTGTAGTTCGTACAGTTAACTGGTTCTTGCGTAGCATCATTTATTTTTGGATCTTTACAGATATATTGTCCCACTTTGAGGTCCTCGCACTTAACCAACTCCTCGCCCCCGGTGGCGACCATCGCGGCAGCCCCCCAAGGTCTGGTGGTGACAAAAAGGAGCCACAGGACACCGAGGAACTGGGCGGCCACGGCCCCCGGAGGGACCGGCCCGGCGCCCCAGGCGGCCGCCATGTTGGAGCCCGGCGCGTCCCCCCCTTGTATTACTTTAAATGTATGAAGAAATTCATAAATAGTCATGTTTTTAAAATAACATCTGGAAGCTTCAGTGACAATAATTAGATCCATCAGTAAAATTTGGAAGTAATATCATTTGTCAATTCATTATCACAAAAGAATATCCTAGATTGGGGTGAGAATAGGAATATAGGAATTTAATTTTGAAAGCCTACTTCCTACTTTAAAAAGAATATCCTGTCTGTAGCTATTGTTGCCAAATATTTTCAAAAGTATCTTGAATTTCTGTGATTTCTGTTATCTCTAGGCATAAATAAAATATATTTATGAATCGATGGAACTGAGGACCATAATGGTGTTTATATCTATTGTCCAGTCTTACTGGATTTAAATATTATTGTAATACTTTAAGAGGTAGACTAATAAAGATTTCTGCACCATTGTATTTATGTAGAAAATATCAGGCCTTTTGGAAACAGTATGTAGAAATGGACAGTTGTTGAATGGTTGTGCTGTGCTATTTTTATACTATTTTGAATTAGTATAACAATGAGTAGCAGTTATACATTTGATTATATCTTGGAAATGTTATTCTTTTGCACATTCTTAGATATTTATCTTATTGTTAGAAGTTAATGACAGAAAAAAAGAAGATCGAAATAATTTAATAACTAAAATATTTCCTATCTTTCAGCTGATGTGAAGTTGTGGAAACCACCTATAAACCTGTTTACGGAATTTATGGCGGAGCCTCTAAATAACGGAAGTCATTCAGAAGAACTCTTTTCCCATATTAAATGTAGATCAGAGAAAGAAGATTTACCAGCTTGTGCCAGTGAAAGTCATCTCTGCTGGTATTCTCATCAATATCAGGGGAAATCTAATTTTCTAATTTCTAGATTCCATGTTTTGTATATAATGTAAATTGTTTGAAGCAAATACAGCATCCTTTCAAGAATATCTTCTTCAAATTTAGTATTTATTAAAATATATTTATTTAATCTGATTACAAATACACTCAGCAGAATTTAGCTAGCTTTTTTGAATCTTAGTGAAAGCAATTAAAAATGAAAACCTTAAGAATTTATAAAGTAAAGCTTTTTAGTTAAAGTAAATGAAATTATAAATAATATGTGATATTCGAAATGTAGTTAATGAGTATTAATTTACTGTCATTTGGTATATTACTATATAACAAATACTTGTCATATTTTACTTCTTTGGAAAGGGCGTTCACTTAACTATTATATTTATTGCCCCACTTGGCAATCTTAAAATACCATTACTGGTGCTATGGATAGTACAGTCCAGCTTCAGGTTTAGTTTTTTGTAAATTAAAATGAAATTTTGTCATATATTATCATTCTTGAATTTCTACCCATGGGTTTTAATAAGGGACAGGTGTCATTTATAGCTGGAATATTCTTAGGAACTGAGGTTACTTTAAGCTGGTGGTGCTTAAGAACATAAGCTACTTTTTGACATAACCTCTAAGATGCCATCAGTTGTTAGTGAGCCATCACATTGTTATAAAGAAAGAAAGCTGCCAATTAAAGGCACATTTTTTCATTTGGAATTTGGAATTCCATTTGGAATTTTAATTATAAAATGGAATTTGGAATTTCATTTGGAATTTTATTTATAAATTTTGAAAATGTGACTTCAGACTTAATTGTACAGGAGAACCTCCCTAGTTGACCAACTCCCTACATTGACCACCTCCTTAACTTGACCTAATTTTCATAGACTGGACATGTACCCCATGTACCTATCAGTACAGTAGGCCTAGTTCCTTATGGTGACTGTCTCCCTATGCTGTCCCATTTGTTACAGTCTTTTGGGTGGTCAACTTACAGAGTTTTAATCCAAATAACTTGTTGTTGCTTAAAAGTAAAATTGTAGGTGTAATAAGTTAAGACATTCTCAAAATTTGTTTATATGTAAAGTCCAACTCTTTTGAGCTACTTTGTGACTCAAAGTTGTCCTTGCTATTATTTTAAGAGTACTGTCCTGGTGATATGGCATATTTTAGGAGCATTTTTAAATGAAGTGAAATTTTTGGTGCTGGGATGCTTAATGCTGCTAAACATTTGTACTTTGCTAATTCCTCCAATCCCTCTATAAATTTTGGGTATGTGCAAAGACAGGTGAAGACTATTTCTTGGCTGATTGTAATAGACGTAATAAAGAATGTAAGAAGCATTCTGATTTCAGTATGTAAAAATGTGACAAAAATATGTCTTACAATATTAGTAGTATCTAGGTAAAACAATCAAGAAGGCAGATACAGTTTTTGTTTAAAATGATGTATTCTGTAGCCAAATGTGAAGGATATTTTAGATATCTGGAGAACTTTAATTTTTTTCTTTTCCATTAATTTAGAAAACTTCCTATGGAAGTTTCACTATTTGTGAAAAACAGTAAGTTTCAAGAAAAGATTGTGGAATGAGGTTTAGAAAGACAAATCCTTGGGGTTTGGAGGAGGGGTAGGAAGAGAAGAAGAAAGACATATATACATTCACATAAATTGCTTTATAAACCAGGAAGGGGAAATTGAATAATTCAAATATAAGCATTATATAACAGTTAAGCATTACTGTTAGCAGCCACTGTGTTTTACATATAGCAGCATTTTAAAAATTGTCTTTCCATGTAGAGAGGCTGTATAAAAATTATGGAAGTACAAATAGACAAAAGATGCATACATTTTTAGTGACAGTTTATTGCTACATTTTGCAGAGCAGTCTATGAAACTGAAATATTTAATTAGGCCAAGCTGTATTTGCATAAAAAATGTAACTAATTTATGGGGTATATTTAACTTAAATTTTATTTGTCCACTTATAATAGCCTGAAGCAGGACATCCTAAATGAAAAGAATGAACTGGGAGCAACACTTAAGGAAGCCGAGTTGGCAACCCATTCTGTAGAATTACTTTTACCATTACTTAAGGATACCATTGAAGAGATTAGTTTTGAAAATGTGAGTATGTGACTTGTGGATATCTAATAAAATGAAAAACTGGTATAATACTTCTAGCAGGCCATACAGCCTATGGCTAGGAGGAGTAAGAGTTATAGGAAATACCTGTATAGCTCAATAATGGAACACCTTTCACATAATGGTGAAAAGGGCATGAAGAGGGATTTAGCTCTCTTAAGAAGCATGAGAGCTCGTGAGATGAGAGCAGTGGTAAAATGGCAGTCTCTACACCTGTGGTGTTTAGAGGCACGAGATTAGCCTTATATTAGGCTGGAAGAGCAGGCAGTGGAGAGCATGCGCATTCTATCACGGACTCACTTATTCTGACTCTGTCTCCTCTCCTGCCTGCAGAATGCCAGCAGGGCGTCTCTCTGCTGAACCTTACCAAGCTGTACTAAAGACTAAGATCTATCTATTCTGAGACTGCTTTACTCTTTCTAAGACTCTCCCCCAGCCCACCCAAAGTAGATAGCCCTTAGGCACCTAAGCGAAATTGTTCCTGAGCAAGGTAGCTTAGTGGTCTGTGTATGGAACCTAGTTAAGCCGATTGGAGACCTGGACAGTCCCAGGCCCTCACAATACTCAATGCATTAACTGAGGTTTCATGTCTTAAGTAGATATGCTCAGATGCAGGTATTTGATACCCCAAATGAGGGTTTGTTAGTATCCTTTCTTTATTCCTCTGTAACTAACTGTAATTCTTTTCCTAAAAGATAATCTTAGGCTTATACCTGGTAAGAGGCCAAACTAGAAACTGTGTATCTTCATGCTTGACTTAGGCTGGAGTTAAATTGGAGAATTAGCTTCTCTCAAGTATGAATTTAAAACTAAAAATTTTCTGAAAGATGAAATCTCCGTATTTTCTATAGTATTATTTGGAATAGAAAACTATTTTTAAATTTTAGTATACTAACGTTTGAATTAGAGACAAAAGTCAGATTGTATTCTATAACTTTTATTAGAGTAAATGCCTGATACTTTTAGAGCTTAAGCCCTTATTTTAATTTCCCTTTAACGTACTGTGTAACAAATCCAATTCACTATTAATAAACTTCGCAAAATTTATTATTACTATGCACAAAAGAATTATTTTAGAAAAATTTTGGTTTGATACTAGTCTTATATTTTATAGTGTTGTACTTAATGCTGTTTCTTAAAATGTGTCTGTGGCTCTTGTATTTTGTCAGGCTAATCTTTCTGCATCCAATTTGAAGAAGATTTCCGAACAGAAGGAAATATTAACAAAAGAATTAGACACTTTTAAGCGTGTAAAACTAGCTTTAGAACATCTTAGCAATACAGACTACAAACAAGTAAGTCATCAACACTAAGTATTCATTTAATAGTGATAATTTTCATTTGAAGGGTATATTATATCTTAAACTGTAAAAGTTAAAATATTGGTATACTTGAAACAAAGATAGTACTTTGAATTTTTGTTTGATATAGAAATTATTAAACTAACCCTTTTAATCTTTTGTAAATAGCTCTACATGAAAATAGCGTGTTCCTAACAACTTTATTGAGATAAAATTCACATACTATATAGTTCTCTAAATTAAAGTATAAAATTCAGTGTTTTTTTAGTGCATTCAGAGTTGTGTAGCCATTGCCACACTCAATTTTAGGACATTTTCATTACTCCAAAAAGAAACCTTCTACCCTTTAGTAGTTCACCTCTTATCTCTCCCACTCCTCCTCAAAGGAGCTCTCGGCAGCTTTTCTCTCTGTCTGCCTCTATGGATGCCCTATTGTATTTCGTATAAATGGATTCAATATGTGGTAGTTAGTGACTGCTTTCTTTCACTCAGCACAATGTCTTCAAGGTTCACCCATGTTATAGCATGCATCACTAGTGAATTCCTCTTTATTGCTGAATAGCATTCTATTCTGTGAATAGACCACTTTTATTTATTCATTCATCAATTGACAGACATTTGGATTGTTTTCACTTTTTGGCTGCTGTGAAGAATGCTGCTGTTAATGTTTATTTACAAATTTGTGGTGTAGATACATATTTTTGTTTCTCTTGGATCTGTACCTAGGAGTGGAACCACTTGACATACGTGTATTTTTTATACACACACATGCAGATATACTTTTCCTTTGATCTAGCATAGGATTTTCTTTTGACTTAGGACTGTACTTTTCCACATTTTTTCCTGTCTCTGCACGGCTCATATGCATAACACAATTTCAGCCCATCTTACCAAAAATAGGAAGTAAGATGAGAAGATGTCACCTCTTTATTAGGAAAAACTGACTTAGAACTTTTGCCAAGTCATGTAAAGAAAACTGAAGCCTAATTTTACAGACACATGGTCAGGTATGGTATAACTGTTCAGTTAAAAGTATTTAAAAGAATAAATTAGTATTTTTCTTCTCTATTACTATTTGTCATTTATAGGATAACAAGATCAAAATTTTTAACCTGATATATTCCGTTAATTTTAACTGGGGTTTGTGAATCGCCTGAAATATTAAGTAAAATATTGTGTATGTTGACTGGAGATGAGAACTCTACATCAATAATTTTTATTTCTCTGTGTTTATTCTTTTGAGTTTTAGAACAAATATAGTTGAAGAAATTAACTTGTGATAGGCTGAAAAATCTTGTGCTAATGACAAAAATCACCCAAATTCTTCTGATTCCTTTCTGGTTTTTCCTGTCATGGTATTTTTTAAGAATTATAAAAGAGATCTAATATTAAGTAACCATTTTGGTAATTAAAAAGTTATATGTTCATTATAGAAAATTCACGTATGCAAAGAAATACTAATAATTTTCTCAGTTTCAGTACTCGGTGAAAAGTTATGTCCAGCAGTGTTAATTTGGTGTTGGATATCTTCTTCAGTCTTTTGTTCCATTACTGTTGGTTTTAGAAAAATTGAGTCATATTGTTTTGTACCTTGACTTTTATATTTTTATATTTATATATTAAATATTTTTTTGAATAGGAAGATATGTGAACTTGAGTTTTGTGGACCCTTACAGAGTCCAGGGATGGACTTGACGAAATCTGTGAGCCCTGTGAAATTTGTGTGTCTAAGTTTACATTACATGTATGAGCATATGTACTTTTGGGTGAAAAAAATTTCACATTACAAAGCAGGAGTGTGACCTTCAGAAATGAATAAACATTCTTCTATGGTCTGTTTTTAAATGGCTACATAGAATTCTGTTACTGATTTGCTGTAATTCTTTTTTTTGAGACAGAGCCTCAAGCCGTCACCCTGGATAGAGTGCTGTGGCATCACAGTTCACAGCAACCTCCAATTCCTTGGCTCAAGCGAGTCTCCTGCCACCACCTCCCAAGTAGCTGGGACTACAGGTGCCCACCACAATGCCCTGCTATTTTTTGGTTGCAGCCGTCATTGTTGTTTGGCCGGCCCAGCCTGGATTCGAACCCGCCAGCTCAGGTGTACGTGGCTGGCGCCTTAGCCCGTTGAGCCACAGGCGCCGAGCTGATTTGCTGTAATTCTTTAAGAAATTTATTATTGTTAGAATTTAGGTCGTTTATAATTCTTGCCAATTTATAAACAGCAATGTGCTGATGTTTTTTTGTATACAGGATTTTTGCAATTTTTCTGTATTATGGGCTTGTACTTTGAGACTAGAAATTCTTTTGAGATTAGAAAATTAATTTTATAAATTTTGGACAAAAACTTATTTGGAGCACTTAGGCAAAAATCTCAGTTGTTAACTCTTTCACAAATCTGAACTGCGCATAGTAGTTGTGCATACCAATTTCTTTTTCTTATCTATCTTTTTTTTTTTTTTTTAAAACAGTTTCAAGCTCTGACCCTGGATATAGTGCTATGGCATCACAGCTCACAGCAACCTCAAACTCCTGGGCTCAAGCGATTCTCTTGCCTCAGCCTCCCAAGTGGCTGGGACCACAGACGCCCGCTACAAGGCCTGGCTATTTTTCTTTTGTTGCAGTTGTTATTGTTGTCATGGTTTTTTGGTGGGCCCCGGCTGGGTTTGAACCTGCCAGCTTCTTTATATGTAGCCAACACCCTACTTACTGAGCTGTGGGTGCCGCCCACCATATCAATTTCTTGAAAGATGCTTATTTCACTTTCTTCATTTTATCTAGAGAATTGTAATTAGTGAGCACTGATTTATGATATCCTCTCTTTTACAGACAGGAGACAATTTACCTAGCATATTGTTAAAGATTCTTACTGATAATGGAAGTGAAAATACTGTAAGTCTTTTCACATTTACTTTGTGTCCCTTCTTTTTGACTTTTTTGCTTGTATATTACATTGTTTTATGAAATTAACCAATATTAACTATTATAAACTAAGTTGTGAAATTTCTCAATCTTAAATTATATTAGCTAAAGGGTCTTAAGAAGAGGGTACTTGAGAAGGAAACCTATATCCAAGAACTTTCTTCTTTGTTTCAGGATGAAAAGGTAAGCAAAATTTGAGCTTTTGAGATTAATTCATTACATTTTCTTAATTTTTGACTCCCTCTTCCCTTTCTTCCTGTCTTGGCCTTAAGTCTTCAGAAATAAATACAGAAATTTTTTCTTTAAATTCTAGATAATTTGGGTATTTTACAAGTTTTATATTATCAAATATAACATCTTAACTTTATTAAATTTTGTTTTGAGTTTTATGGTGTTTCAGTTAGATTACTTGACATAAATCACTCTAAACTAGGAACTCTTAGTAATTTATATTATATTTCAATTTGGGAACAAATTAAGGAATTTTGGTATTTTTAGGAGCATTTTATACATACCATAATTTTACTGAGGAGGATAGATGAGAATTTTTAAAATAGAAAATTATCAGGATCCGTTAAATGAAGATTGGGAAGAGGAAACACACGCCGCCCCCCCCAACCCCCGAATTTACATGAAACACATTTGTACAGGTGGGAGTTTATGTAAAGCTGTGCTTTGCTCTTTATTAGCATTTTAGGTTGTCTAAGTTGGGGTAAAACTAAAGTTATTGGAGAAGTTTGTCAACACATATTTTTTCTCTTTGTTACAGGCAAATGCTTTGAAAGCAAACCGTTTTTCTCAGTCAGTAAAAGTAGTACATGATCGACTACAGTTCCAAATTCATAAAAAGGAAGCAGAGAATGATAAGCTAAAAGAATACATAAAGGTTATAAATATTTATCTATATTTACATAGATATATATTACTTATTTTTATAGTTTAAATGATAAAATTAATTGAAAAGCTGTGAATCTTTTCCTTAATTCTAGAATTTGGTGGTTTTAAAGTGAATATTTTAAAGGTTGCCATGGGAAATACATGTTTAAAGGTAACTCTTTTGGCTTACCTAAAGATTTGGGTTCAAATCCCAATGTAAAATTTCTATTGCTTTTTATTGCCAAAGTAGGAAGGATTTATAGAGATTGAATAACTGTAAAAATCTTTCTCATTATGTAATTAACTTATGTCTATTGTGGAAAATTCATAAAATATGGAAAATGTAAAGGAGGAAATAGAAACTTAAAAACAGCAAACCATCATTAACATTTTAACATATATTATTTCAGTCTCTTTTCTTCATTTTTATATACATTTATACTCTTACACATGTTTAATATACAGTCAATAAATGTTTATTTCTTTGTTACACATCATAATAATTTTAAAATCAGTTAAACTATCTTTAATTTTCAGAGAGTTGAGTAATCCCTTCAATATTATATACAACTTTGTAGCAGTATAATTAAAAGGAACTTTATGGTTTAATTATTCTGTTAGAGTCAAAGTTACTTTGAAGTAAGAATTTCTGTGGTCATTTATTTTTGTCAGAGGAAAAGAAGCAAAATTCCCACCTTCAGAGAAGTGTACACAGACTCAAACACCGTTGAGTGGGAGGACTTCTGAGTCGGATTTCTGTTTGCTTGTGTATTCCTGAATTAGAGGAGATACTTACAACCTATGGCACCTTTCAAAACTGCACTTGTGATTTTTTTTCCTTTGGTGACAAAAAGCTTTTGCCCATTAAGGGAACAGTAGCAGGTTTATGGAGGATGTAAATTTTGTCCTTTGTTCCTCCTTCCAGTTCTTTTAAGTGGTTTCCCTCCTACTTTCCCTGTGGGTTCATATTCTAGGGAGCTACAGATGAACCAGTTAGTAGTACAGTGCACTGTAAATACAAGAGGGTGCATGTGATTTAACATGTCCGATGCATGATTTCATGTATTACCACATGAATGATTACCACAATTTATCTTGCACAGTTTCTAATTAAGTCCACAAATAACAGTTGGGAAAGTTTTGGAAAATATTTTCTTCTACTTAAAAACAAAATATTAAATAGGTTTTTAAAGATACATTTTTTTTAATCTTAGATAAATTATAAAAAGGAGCATAAGGTTAAAATCCTAAGATTTTGCTATGAAATTCTTCTGTTTCATACTTTTGAGTTCAAATTCATTTTCAAAAATGCTACTGTGAAGTGATCAGAAGAAGCTGCCATAGGTCACTGATTTTCCTGCATTTCCTCTCACAAACTTTCGGATTTTAAGGCATTAAGTAATTGGAGATCAGAATTTAGTTCTTTGACTTACATTTTACAAGATATTTTTTAACACCATGAACTTGGTTTGATGACATAAATATGAGATATTTCTTTTTTTTACTGTTGCTGAGCCACCTCATCATACCAGATCTTTTAAAAATTTAAATTTATATTGTAATTCTCTGAGAACTATCTCAAAGATACTTTTAATCAATTTTTCTTTCTAGATTGTTGTAGCAGTTGTAATTACAAGATTTTCGTATATTTAGAAGAGAAAATTATCTGTATAACATGCAACTGTATATAGTTCTTTGGAGATAAGAAAAGCAAATAATTTTATGTATTTATACCTTTGACAAATCACTGAGAGGTTATTTTGAAACTATAAAAATAATTTGATAGTTTCAGGAAGCTCCCTGATAGTGCTTAAGTTTGGAATTTGATAAATCTTGCCTGGAACAATGCTGAAAAAAAATTTACCTCACCTTTCATGTTTTAAAAGGTTTTTACTTAAGTGTAACAACTATTCATGGTGTGATGCTGACACCCTGTGGCTATTTAGAGGAATGACAGTGGCATTTCCTTGGGGGGGGGGGTGTTCCTTTCTCACCAGACTTGCTACTGCATTGCTCTTTGTTTTTCTGTAGCTACTTATTCAGTTTCATAGGCATTTTTTTCTTTAGATTAAGATATATTTTTAAAGATAATTTTAGAATGTGTTGCTTCTTAGTTTACTTTGTTACTCTTCAAAGAGATCAAGTCTAAAACTTAAGATGTACTTCTTAATTTCAATTTTAGTGGAAGAAGCATAGTTTTTGTTGATCCTAGAGTTAAGTTAAAAAGCCTCAGATTTTACTGCAGCTCCTTTGAAAAAAATTTTAAATTAAAACAGGTAAACAATGGGAGACCATACCAAATTCTGTAATAATTTCACATTCTTTTTCAAGACTACAGAACTTTTAAAATGTAAAGGCATTAAACTCTTGCCTTTAAATTCTTAGATACTTAATGCTCAAATACTTTAAATACAATGTCTTGAAATAATTTGAAATAGATAGATGAGAGTTATCACATCCCTCATTTACCCAGCCTAATGTTGTGTCTGTCATTATGTGCCCAAGAGCCATGTGAAGGAGATGGTCACGCTAATGACCACCATCACCTGCAAGAGGTAGAAGCCTGTCCTCAAACATCTTGTTGCCCTCCCTAATCTTATGAATTTGATAGTCATTAATTTATCTAAACCTGTGTTTGGTCTTAGGATAATGAATGACTTCCACAAATTTGCTACTCATCACATAAAGCAATACTTTTATTGTCTTTAATGTAACACTTTCTAATGTCAGGGCATGCCCCCTAATGCTAGTAAATTAAAATTGGATAATAAAATCTATGTTTATCTCATCTCTACTCTTCATGTTGTATAGATTTTATTCGTATCTTCTTTAAGCCTACTTTTGAACTAAAGAGTGCTAATATATTTGGGGAGCTACCAATTCCTTTGCACTTTGGTATCTATCATTGTTCCTAGCTCAATTACGTTTTTTAAACTAGTTTTTTAAGCTAGTACTGTGTAATATTCTAGATGTCAACTAGACAAAATTCTAGTTAATGTCAGAAGTTTTAAGGAACTTAGTGTTTGTGCCATAATCACCAGTTTTAGTATCTTTAGTAATAATGGTAGCATTAATTTGAAGTAGGCGTATATATATTCAGTTTACATTCTTTCACTGTTTGCAGAGAAGTATTGGTAAATTCAGCTTTCTTCACTGTTTTGCTTTTTATTTCTCTTATGATGAATCATTTTGATAAAATCTAGGAGGAATGTTATGCATATATTTTTACAATGCTTACATAAACATTGGAGTTCTGAAATAATTGTTGCTAGTATTTTTTAGAGCTTAGAATCCAAGATAGCCAAATGGAACTTGCAACTGAGAATGAATAAGCATGAGGCTGTGGCGATGAAGAAAGCAAGCAGGCAAAAAGTGATAGCTCTAAAAAAGGCTTCTCAGATTTACAGACAAAGACTTGAACACTTTACAGGAGATATAGAAAACTTTGCTTCCAAAATTAGAGATCAGGTAAGCATTTTTTTTTTTTTTAAGATATATTTCACATACTTAGTTTAGGTAGTTAAAAACTAAGTTAGTTTAGGTAGTTTAAACTACTCATGACATGTAATATAATTTTATTCTGAATGCTATTATCAATACTGAAAGAACTTTACTGATATTTTTTGCTTTTGATTTTTATTTTGGAATATTAAATAAAATATCAAATTTGCAAATTGAATCATATCAGCCATTTTCTTGGGAAATGTACTGAAAGGAAAAGCTAAGTGTGTACCCCGCACGCACATGTGGCCCCCACACTATGGCTACACTATGGCCAATAACACTTCTGTATGTATTTCCCCTTGGAAACTTTAACAGTGCACGTTAGCATAGTCAAGGCCCTGAGAAGGCTTTCAGCAAAACAGTGTAATCAACAGTAATGAACTCAGAGTTTCCCATACTTACTTAACCACAAACCTCTTCTTTTATACACAAAGCAACTCTTGGAACTTGTTCTGAGGAACACTAGTTTGGGAAATGCTGATTTGTTATTAGACCATATGACTTTATTCAGTAATTACTTCAATCTCTGTAATGCATTTAAAACCATGTGCTGCATAAACATACCATGCAAAAGATGTCTGTGGATATAGTAGAGTTGAAAAAAAGATTCGGTGCTTTGCTATTTTTGACAAATTATTGCATTTATTCAATTATGAATTAATAATGTTTTTGATGTCTTACTAGTATCCTATCTCTTAAGAATGTGAAGGCCTGTAGAGTTATTAGAGGCTTTTAGAAATGGAAACAGAAGAGCTGGTTCTTTTTTTAATCATGTGGATGTCTTTTCTCTTGGCCTCTCTTCAGAAAGGCCATTCCGGATCATTCCTTTTAAAACAGTCCTATTACAAGCATATTAATGTTTTAAATTTTTCTAATAGCATTTATTGTAATCTAAAGCTATTTCATTTATTTTTTAGTTTGCTTCTATGATTTTTTTAAACTGTTTCCCTGTGCTTAAATATCAGTCCTGGGAGACAGGAGCTTGCTGATTCCCTTCGCCTAAGGATACCATTATTTAGAAGAGTATCTTAAGTCCAACATATGAATAGTTCACCAACAGGAGCTACATAATAGTTCAATAAAGCATCATCTCCTACCTACACAAAGGCTGAAATTTACTAAGTACTACACAGAGATCAAGGAAAATGAAGATTTGGGAGGGTCTGTAGTCTATGGTAATAAGAAGGTCACTATTACTAATTCAGGCCCAGTTCAGTGCGATAAAAGGAAAAGTGAGGGGGCTTTTGCTTTATATCTACATATTTCTAAGACCAGATCAAAGAAGAAATGAGAATTTTGAAAGTGCTGGGGACAATTAATTCTGACATTTAGTGCCCAGGGGCCAGGATGCTAAATGCCTTATAATTCTTCACACTAAAGAATTATCCCATTCCTTCTTTGAAAATCGGACAGAACCTCATTTTGCTTCTGATGGCTTAGATGTGCCATTTCTTTAAAAAGAAAAAGTTGGCCATCTCAAAAAGTCTCCTCTGGGAAGGTAATTTCTTCATTGACTGGTTCCTAAATCTAGAGTGAAATACTCAGTAAGTCATTAATAATTTCATCTCTAATATGTGAATTTCTTTTTCATTGGTAAAATTTCTAAATGTCTTACTTTATGTTCTTATATAAATTAACACTTCATGACATGTATTATGCCCAACTCATACTTCATAAGTTATATTAAATCTATTTTACATAAAATGAAAACAGAATACCATTATTTCTTCAGTGTATCAAAAATATTACTGTGAAGGAAACATTTAATATGCCTTTCACATAGTAGATACTTAATAAATACTTTTTTGGCGAATGGATGATTGAGGGAGAGAAGGAAGTACCTAATAAGTGCCAGCGGTTTCTGAGCATTTTAATTTGTGTTTCTGGTACTGTTGCATTCCAGTGAATTTGTTTTCCATAGACTGTAGACAGGGGCCACAGTGTCCACAGCTCTTTAGGAGGATCTACAGAGTCCTTTGAATTGTTTATTGAGTATCTGCTGTGCTCCAGGAGCCATAAGCAAAATAGACAAAAATCCCTACCTCATGGAGCTCACATTGAAAATGAAATGAATGAGCCAATGCTACCACTTTTATCTCTTTGTGAACATTGCAGTGTTTGAAGCTGATGGAATTTAGCGTTACTACAGCAAAGATAAATAATATTGCGTTACTAAATGTTACAGAGTTGAGGAATTGGAGAGTTTCTGGTATATTATAAAGGGCTTCTTTCTCTTCTGATATTTATGTGGTTATCTTGGGTATGAAGAATGCAAAATGAAAAACTCAGTGAAATGAAAGAAAACTATCTTCATTAATTATGAAATATTGTTTAAGATGGAACTTTCATGTGCATATAAAATAGTAGCAATGTAGAGATTTCATTAAAGTTTACTTTAAAACTTTCCTATTCAAAGTTATACCCTGAAATTTTCCTTTTTAAGAGTTCCATACTTTTTTGGCAGAATTTGTTCTTGTTTATAATGAATTTGTGTTTGGGGTTCTGAGCAAAACAAAAATGTTTTAAAATTACAAGATGAGTATTTTATGCCTTTTTTAGGAAGCCAAGTTATCTGAAACAATTTCAGTTTCCAATGCCTGGAAAAGTCGTTATGAGAAAATTCTAATGGAAAAAAGTGAATTGGAAGTTCAGATCGAAACAATGAAAAAGTAAGAAAAATTTAGGATTATTTTTACTATTTAAATAAGACTTTTGTTAATTTTTTCCTCTTTTGTTTGTATTTTGATTCTTTTGAATTATATGTGGTAAAGGATCTTATCTTTATGATTTGATATTTTTGTTATTTATAATTCTTTAATATTTTCTTCACTATCAAAAACTATGAAAATTTAAAAAGTATGAAAATGTTCATTAAAAATGCATTAGTTTCACATTTTGTACTTACAGATTAGTATTTGATATCTGAATACGTATCATTTATTATTTTTAGTAAATGTTAATACTACCTATGTCCTAAATGGAAGTGACATTTCTCTTTTAACAAGAATATGTAAGAAAAATCTATAACACAGCTTATAATGTAGAAGTGCTTGAAAATCCTAAAACTTACCATTCCCTAATTAGAGTTAAATGTATAACAAAATCAAGAGTAAATACATTTTGTGATTTGAAATGTATTACTGATAACTGAACAATAATGAACCTTGAATATTTTGTTTTAAATGTTTTCCGTATGTTCTCTTCACTTTTATCATTGAAAACTGCTATATACGTGTAATTTGCTTTAAAGATTGGTTGTTATTTCCTCAGTTGATCTTTTTATTTAACCTTGTCCCTAAAATCGTATGCCTGTGTATGAATGAGATTACTCCTATTGTTATGTAAATTTCTGATTACTTTTTGTATGTTTCTATTTGAAACGTCCTACCAAAGTGATTTCCAAAACACACTTAAAAATGTATTATTCATTTTATAAAGGCAAATCACTAGTCTTTTGGAAGACCTGCAGAAAATGGAAGACCATGGGAAAAATTCATGTGAAGAAATTCTTAGAAAACTTCACTCAATTGAATATGAAAATGAAACTCTAAATCTTGAGAATACAAAATTAAAGGTACTATATATGTGTGTCTGTGCAGGTGTGTATTGTGTAATGACGACTTAGTCTACTTAGTAGAAGTATCCTGAAGATGCTATGTCTAGAATAGTGCTTGTATTATTTTGTACTTTTTCCTTCTCAGGATATATGTTTTCAACAGAAGTTTACTGTCTCTTTGCCTCAACTTAAAAAAAATTATTTACTCTCCAATTTTATCAGTTACGTGAATGCTCCAAAATTACATTAACTTTAATGCATAAGATTATTTCTAAGTGTCATGGTTACGATAGGATATAACCTCAGGCCTGGTCTGTGTAAAACCAGAAAATATGTTCTTGGCTGCTTCATAACCAGAAAGAATTTTCCAACTTAGTCAAATCCAAGGGGTGATTGGTTTGCATGTGTACCACAGAAGAGGTAGGGATTAAGCTTTTATACTTTGTGAGAAAAAAGATATTTGATTTCTCAGTCAACCAAAGATACATGTAACCAGAGGAGACTCACTAAGGATGATGGCACCATTCATTTTCAGTTACATAATACTACTTTTGGAGGATAGAAAATGGAAGACAGAAAACAACATTTTTAAACCATGAAACGAGGTTTGTGTGCACAGAATAAATAATGATTTATTAGGAGCATAATATCAGTAGCATAGAGTACATTTTAGACAAACTTCTAAAATAAGTATCTAACATTGTTTTGCTGCTTTATAACAGTTACTGATTTTGTCACTGTATTATAGATAACTAAAAGATGTACATTTACTCTATATGTTAAGATGTTTTTATTAGAGATCTTTCACATCCTTGGTTAAATATTCTTAGGTATTTTCTTTGTGGCTCTAAATAGTAATGAGTTCTTGATTTGATTTTCTTGGCTATTATTTGTATTTTCTTTCTTTTTTATTTTATTTTTTTTTCTTTATGAGATAGTCTCACTGAGTTGCCCTGGCGTTGAGTGTTGTGGTGTCACAGCTTACAGCAACCTCAAACTCCTGGGTTGGAGTGATCCTGTTGTCTCAGCCTCCCAAGTAGCTGGGACTACAGGCACCTGCCACAACACACAGCCAGTTTTTCTATTTTCAGTAGAAATGGGATCTCACTTCGTTTAGGCTGGCCTCAAACTCCTGAGCTCAGGTGATCCACCTGCCCACCTGGCCTATTTGTGTTTTCTTTCTTTTTTTTTGAAACAGAGTCTCACCCTGTTTGTCACCCTTGGTAGAGTGCCATGGTGTTATAGCTCATAGCAACCTCAGACTCTTGGGCTTAAGCAATCCTCTTGCTTCGGCCTCCTGAGTAGCTGGAACTACAGGTGCCTGCCACAATGCCTGGCTATTTTTAGAGACAGGGTCTCACTCTTACTCAGGCTGGTCTTGAACCCATGAACTCAGGCAATCCACCCACCTCTACCTCCCAGAGTGGGAGCCACCTCGCCCAGCCTATTTGTGTTTTCTTAATTAAAAAATTCCAAATATTCAATGAGCATATGTCCTTCAACGCATAACTGTCTAGTAGTATTCAGTATTATCTTTGGAAGGAAGAATAATATACTAATTACAGTAAACTTGGAGATAACTGTATTTTGTAACTTTTTTTCATAATTGGTATTAAATAATGTCTTGCTTTGTTTATTTTAAAATGGGAAAATATATTAGTGTGTATAATATATAATATAAACTCTCTAAAAGCATCTTCTTTAATTACTCTGTAATATATATTCCCTAAAGAAGTGTTAGATAAGATAATTGACTTAATTATTCCTTCTTTGTTGAATGTTCAGATTATTTCCAGTCTTTTAACATTATAGATAATGCTCTGATGAACTTTTTGTACATAAAGTTTTTGTTGTGTTGTCTTTAGCTTAGATTCCCATACAGAATTAGAGTAGAAGAAGATGAACATTTTTTAAGTTTTTGATGTTTTGCCATATTTCTTTTCAAGCTATTTTATTAACCATACTGTCATTAGCTCTCTACATTTTGTAAGCATTGGAAATGACATTTGTTTGTATTTATGGTGTTTGTTAATTTGATAGGTAAAAATAGTTATCTGTGTTTTAATTTGCTGCTCTTTGAGGAGCTAGTTTTAAACCTCTAACCTGTTTCTATTTTTGATTTTTCTGATGGTTATCTGCATGTCTCTAAATCACTTAACATTGTTTCTTGATTTATCATTTAGTCATTTGTATTCAATTTCTAGTTTATAGGGTATTAACAAAAATATTAACACAACTAAAAAGATAGCAGATTCCTAATAAACACTACAGCAAACATGTAACTTTGCCTTTTAAATAAAGGTATGTGAAGGTAGTATGATTGAAGAAATTAAAAGAAAGAACTAAGATTATTATGGATACAAGATTATGAAAATATAGCTAACATACAATCAGCACTTCCAAGATAGGGCACATGACCAAAGAGAAGGAAGAAGAGGAACATGGGAGTATGTGGGCTTTATGTAGAATGCTGTGTGCCTCTGTGGCTTGCTGTGTTCAACTGTTTGTACAGTTTGTTTCAGCTGATAGGTTCTTTTTTTGTGTGTGTGTTTTTAGACAGAGTCTCACTTTGTTGCCCAGGCTAGAGTGCTGTGGCACCAGCCTAGCTCCTGTGATCTCAAGCTCCTGGGTTTACGTGATCCTTCTGCCTCAGGAAGAGGCTACACGTGCCCACCACCATACTCGGCTAATTTTTCTAATTTTAGAAGAGAAGGGGGATCTTACTCTTGCTCAGGATGGTCTCACGCTCCCGAACTCAAATGATCCTCCTGCCTCAGCCTCCTATAGTGTGGTAGGATTACAAGGGTAAGCCACAGTGCTAGCTCAGCCCGTAGTTTTTCATGGGGCTAATGATTACCAACCTGGAAAAATACTCATATGAACAAAAGTTGCTTCTTAGTTGTTAATACATTGGCATCATTCCCTTGCTTAGCAATATATGTAGGGTGTCCAGCTTTTCCTGCTGCATATTGGAAGAATAAGAGTTGCCTAGAGCCACATGTCCAATATACAAACACTAATGAAAGCTGATGAGCAAAAAAAGTTCCATTCATATTTTTGCTATATCTGACACCACAGATGAGCAAAACGGTTTTCAAATAATTTGCATGTGGTCCATGGGCTGCAGGTTGGACACTCATGCAAGGTGAGCTTCACTTGATGGAAATGTGAAACAGGACAGATTATATATCTTGACTTCTTATTTAACATAAGAATATCTCTGTTTTTTCCCTTTTCTATCTGTTCTTTCCACATTCTATTCCCAGTACCTTTTCCATTGCCGGTGTTGTTAATATAGACAATTTGTTCTGTTACCTTAAGTGCTCTTTTTCTATAGTGACTTCCATGACTATTGTAAATAAAATTTAGTAAAATACTCACACAACTTTATTTCTGTTCAGCTTTTTAATTTTTGCTACAGTTTCTAAGTACCCTTCTTGCTGTACTGTGAACTTATCATAGCTTTTTTTTTTTTTTTTTTGCTCGAAGCTCTGTATCTTATTTCTGTTTTCTGGCGCACCTGTTTTCCCAGATTTCTTCTACTTGAGGCCCTCCGTCTTTCAGTCTGAAGAGGTTGTTTTCCAGGCCTGCCGCCCAGATGCCATGCTGGAACTTCCTTTGCCTGCTCTCCTGGTTCTACTGTTTCCTGGATGCAGCATTGTCTTTCTTATTCCTTATTTTGCTGGAATATAATCTTCAAATTATCTCCTCTTAAAAAAAAAAAGATAAAGTGGGAAGTAAATATCATTTTGATTGATAGGTTTAGTATCTCAGATGAAAAGTAATTTTCACTGAGAACATTGAAAGCTTTGTTCCACTGTCCCCTTTTCTAACAATCAGACTTGCCGTGGAAGAAAATCTGTTGCCAGACTATTTCTTATTCCTCTGTGAAATGTTTAAATTTATCTTGAAATTTTCAAGAGATCCCCTTTATCCTTGGTGTATGGGTCTCTTCTTGTCCACAGTGCTGAGGACTCTGTAGGCCTTGTAAATCCAAATACTTATGACCTTTATCCATGGAAAATTCTCTTGCATTATTTCTTTGATAATGCGTTCTCCCCTGCCATTTTCTATTTTCTCCTGTCTGTCTGGGTACACTGTTTGTATTTGTTGATTTGTTTGAACTCCTGGATTAATATTCTTTCTTCAGTCTCTGGTGGTTTTGTTTCATCTTTTGGGAAGAGTTCTTTGGTTTGTATCTTCCAATTTTTCTTCTAAATTTTTAATTTCCAAGAATATTTTGTGTTCTCTGAATGTTCCTACTAAAAAATATCTGAAGATACCTTTAAGAATTATTTTTCCAATTTTTCTTTTTCACTTTGCCAGTGTATGTGTTTCTTCCTGGCTCATTTTCTTTCTTTCCTTCTTTTTTTTAAGTTAAAAAAATTGGGTCTTTTTTCTTTCATGTTGCTGTCTTTCTTTGAAGGTGTGGTGACATTTAAGAATCAAAATAGTAGAAGAACCAATGAGACAATAGGATATAATCTGGATATGTGGCGTTCCCTGTCACTTAACTGGTCTCACTTCACTTTTCTCAGCTGTTGAGAAACTACCCGTTTACTTACTGCTCCCTAAATAGTGCCAAAGTAGGCTCATCTTTGCTCTGAGTCTGCAGCACCATCCCTCAGCTCTAGTTTCCCCAGACAGGTAATTTAGTTTTTGTGGAGAAGTATCTCCCTTGATTTGTTTCTTGGGAGGTAAACTTCTCAGTTCAGTGTTGTGCTTGGAGCTTGCCCAGAGGGGAGCTAGAGGGTAATGGTGATGGGCTGTTCTTTTCACAGGCTTGGAATTAATCCTTTTTTTCAATCCCAGGTCTGATTCTTGCCCTCAGCCCTATGTCTCTCTAGATTCTCAGGGTAGATGAATTTCCTCTTCAGCTGAGTCCATTCCTGCTTCACTAATCGGTCATCAGTTTTCCAAAAGCATTAAAAATATTTTGTACTTTGATGGCCTCTGATCTGTTCACTGTAAGTGGACTTACAAACATTTTTATTTCTTTTTATCAGTTTGGTCTTCAGAAGGAAGGGACATAAACAAATGTGGTTAGTCCTCCAGCAGACGCTTTGATTTTATTTAGACTTAGGAAGTTCTCTCTGATAGAGTATATAACTAACATTTCCCCCAATACAATATGTTTTATTCTCTCTATGTTAATTCTACACGTAGAACTTTATTACGTTTGGTTGTTTGTGTAATTTGTCTCCCCCTGATGGCTGTCCTTCCCTCCATCCACACATTGGGCCATATTTTATCCTCATAAAATATAATCCATGGAATATAAATTAAATAAATGACTGTGGAGAACAACAATAATGGCTGCTGTTTATTCTTGAATATAGGAGCCATTTGATACTGCTTTACCTTTTTTACTTCTGATTCTCACATCAATATATAAAAAAGATAACATTCTCAATGATGGGTGAAGACATTGAAGCTCGCAGCAGTTTAATAACTTCACAAGATCACAAAACTAATTTAATGGAAGAGCCAGGATTAGAATTTGGAGGACGAAAAGAAAAAAATACTGGATACAATTATGTTTACCTTTTATAATTACAAATTTGATTTGTCTCATCTTTTAAATTATGTAGAATTTGCCAGAAATTTTATTAGAAAATTCCAGAAAACAAACACACTATGAACTCTAGGGAAGTATCTTTTATATTTTAGTAACTCTCGTGTTAATTAGGGTTTAGCTTCACAATATGTAACAGAAAAATTAAGTGGCTTAAAAAGATAGAGGCATGTGTTTATTATGTGAGAGAAATCCGGTGTTGGCAGTTCAGAGCTAATATGGCATCAGGGTACTTAGCCTCTTTCTAGCTTTCTTCCATCCTAAGTTATGACCCTCATTAGTGTGATCCAGAATGACTGCTAGAGCTCCAGCTGTTATAGCCAAGTTTCAAGCAACAAGACGGAGAAATAAAAGATGCATTATCTCCCCTTTAAAATAAATGTCCTCCCTTTCAAAGAGCCTTCCTTAAAGTCCCATACAACTTGACTCTTGCTTATTTGGGCCCACGACCCCACTTAGCTGCTGGGGAGACTAGGGAATGCAGCTGTCTTATTATCATGAGTTCTAACCAAGTAGAAATACATGTTATCTCCTGCAATTTTTTCATGCTTCCAGTATGTATTCCTGTATTTTTCCTGTTCTTATACTTTGGAATGTTATATTTCAGTATCCAAATTTTACCTTTCATTTAAAGTGCAGCTGAATTGACACTTCCTCTGAAAAGTCTTCTCACTGAATCTCTCCATTCAAACTTCCGTCTTTGTGTGCAAGGGGTGCCCAGGAAAGGTGTGATATATACGTAGCTCTTAAGGAATACTTGCTAAATGAATGCTTCAGTTGTTTTATCCAGAAAGAGGAAGCAAATTTATTATGTGTATTTTCTAAATGTCCTTGATATCCCTCAGAGAGAAAGAATTAGAAAGATATTTAATTAATTATAAATTTAGTTTTGAATCATGATAAAGGAATTTTAAATTACATGGACTATAAAAATCATTTAAGTTTGTGGCTTAGCACATTCTATTAACAGTTCAAAAATACGTAATATTTTTAATGCAGTGTTCTTTGGATTTTTGTATAAGGAAAGTATTTAGATATGTTTGGCATATGTTATTTATGGCATAGAGTTACCTAGATGCTTGGCTTTTGTCACTTTTAATTACTTTAGAATAATTTTAGATTTTAAAGTTTCAAATAAAGAAGAAACTGCTGGTATTGCTTCCCAGGCCTGGAAACTTTCTATGTAGAAACGATAAAAGCTTGTTTGGAGGGTTATAAAGTTTTATTTGTTCATTATAGAAAGTTGGGGCTTGGCGCCTGTGGCTCAATGGGCTAAGGCACCAGCCATGTACACCTGAGCTGGCAGGTTCGAATCCAGCCCGGGCCCGCCAAACAACAATGACGGCTGCAACCAAAAATGGTGGGGCATTGTGGCGGGCGCCTGTAGTCCCAGTTGCTTGGGAGACGGAGGCAGGAGACTCGCTTGAGGCCAGGAATTGGAGGTTGCTGTGAGCTGTGATGTCACAGCACTCTATCCAGGGTGACAGCTTGAGGCTCTGTCTCAAAAAAAAAAACAAACAAAAAAAAAGAAAGTTGGAAAAACTGAAAAGCACAAAAGGAAGAATTTTTTAAATCACCTATAATCTCACAACTGAAAGGTAACTAAAGTTAGTATTTAGCATATATAATCATTTTGTTTTTTGCTATTATACATAAACATGTAAATATCAAGTCTTTTCGAGTCTTTTTTGGAGATCTATTCTCTTAGGATGAAATTCTAAAAGAATTGTGTGGGCAAAAAAGAGACTCATTTTTAATCTTGTTATGTATTTCCAAAATACCTATCATAAATGTGTATGCTGTATGTGAAAGGGTCAGGATTAGGCAGTTAAAAGTTCTAATTTTAAAACAAAACTCTCCAAATTTGATAGATTATCTCACGTAGTCTCACTGCTTTAGAAACTATCTGGGGGACTCTCAAATTTTACTGCGGGACTCTCAAATTTTTGCCTCTAGCCTAGACCTTGCTCCTAAATTCCAGGCATATGTTCTGCTGCCTACTTGAAGTCTCCATCCTTGTTCTTAATTTGTGTTGAAGTTATGTCTAAAATGAGCTCTTGATATGCCCCCAAATTCATCCTTCAGTCATTCTTTCTCTCAGGGTTCTGGAAACCCTGCTTCTAGTCTGTCAGTAAATCTATCTCAGATACATTCAGAATTTGACCACTTCTCACCAGCACCACTGCCATTACCCTGGTTTAAGCCACCACCGTCTGTCAATGTTATGATGATTTTCTGACCATTTTCCTTGCTTGTCTAGGCCACTGTAGGCAGGCAGCATTCAGTGTAGCAGGAGAGTAGTTCCTGTTGAAATGTAAGTCAGAACATGTCCCTGCACTGCTCACATCCCCTTCCCCCCCGTGATATTTTTGGTTAGTAGATGCCTATAAGGCATTACACCATCTGGCTTTTCATTACCTTTCTGGTCTCATCTCCTTCCACTCTGCCCTACTTGCGGTTTTCCCGTAACTTGCTATCCAGCGTTGCCCTTTTCTCCAGGAATACTCTTCCCTTAAATAGTCCCTTTCTCAAGAGGCCTTTCCTGATTTATCTCTCTGCGCCATTCCTGTCCTGCTTTTTGTGTACGCTATATTTTACTACTTATTCTGGCTTGTCTGTCTACCCCATGGGATGCGTAAGCTTCTTGCAAGAAGAGATATTTGCCTGTTTTGTTTACTATTGGAATTTCTAGTCCTAGCATTTTTTTTAATAACTAGGGAACATAGTTGTTCATGTATTCATTTTTCTGCCTTTTTGAAATACTCATTATCCTTTATACTTGTCTTTTGATTAAAATATAATTCCTATATTAAAGATAGTAATCTTATATTTGTCATACAAATATGACAGATTACATATATCACATATATCAGATTTGTCATGGTTTGCTATATGTTTTTATATTTTGCTTGCCTCAAACTTTTTTAGAAAGGCTATGAAAAAGATAAATGATATTTATATATAAAAATATATGTTTTATACATATAAAATATACCTATTAAGAGATAAAATATATGTGTACATATATGTGTATATGCATTTTGTGTGTGGCTTCTGTTGGGATTGCTCTCAGAGTTCAGCACACCTTACAAGCAGAGACAGTGACCACATATAAAAAATAGATCCAGACTTAACTTTTCAAGGTTTTCAAGGATGTTTGCATAGAAAACATCCTTGGAAGAAGATTGGAAAGTTTGCCTTTCAAGCAAAGGGTGAGCAAGCTTACTGCCTGTTATAAGAGATAAGAGATTCTGTAATACCTCCTACTGCATATGTGGTTATTACCTGGCCCTTTTTATGTTGCCCTGTGGGCACTGGAGCTCAGAAAACTGCTGACAGTGTTGCTCCTCAGTAATAAAGTCCTCTGTTTCTGACCCTGGAGTCTTGTGTTTTTTGCTAGCATCCAAGAAACTATGAAATGCTAACCAGTAACCTTGCGAGGAGGGTGAAACCTCAGACTCTTAAAAATGCTCCATTTAATCTTTTGATTTTATGCTTAATGGGGTTTTATCTTGATCTTTGAAAATTGTTGAAGTTTTTTTTTATATTTAATCTTTAATTCATTTGATGTTTTAGTATAGAGTTGAGGTAGATAGTTAACCTGTATTTTTCCTAATAGTTAAAAACTTACATTATTAGTATTTATTTAGTGATACATGTTTTTTCCCATTGATTTAAAAAATCCAACATTTATCATGTACTAAATATTTTTTATGAATTTTTTTTCTCAATATTTTTATATTAATGTCTTAATAATGTAAATTTTTTATACACTTTAATATAAGTACTGAGATTCTCCACTTAGCATTGCTTTCAAAATTATATTAGTCTTTCCTATTTATTGTTCCATATAATTTTTGTGTTGATTTTGTTTTGTCCCCTTCCCCCATTGGTTATACTTTTGGTTGACACTGTAAAAACTTGTATGTAAGCAGTATTGTTTCTTCCTACCCAGGAACATGGTCTACTTTCCAAGTCTTTTTTGGTCAGTAAAGTTTAAAAGTTTTAAAAATCATATGTCCTGGGTCAGTCCTATTAAGGTAGTTCATAGATATTAGTAACTAACTTTTTGAAATTCCTAAATTTTAGATTATGATGGTATATAATAAAAAATGGTTATTTTTTTAACTTGATAAATGAGAGTTATGTTTTCATAATTCAAGAGCACTGAAGTATAAATATATTCTTATGTTTTAATAAAATCTATTTATATATTCCTTGCTAGACTACACTTGATGTTTTGAAGGACAAGGTTGTTTCTGTTGAAAATGAACTCTTAGAATTGCAAGATGCAGAAAAACAACAGAAAACCCTCATGGAAGTATACAAAACTCAGGTGACCACTGCATTTATTTGTGTTTATTAAAATTGGTAGACAATTTATAACACTGTGTTTGTTTGCAATCTAAATAAACAGAACTGTAGTGAAGTAGGGCTATTATTTTGTAATGTTATATCATGTGTCCCAAACATCTTAACTATCTTTATAGATAGATGATGCTGCCAATTCCTGATTTGAACATTGCCTGTGGATATATTGGATATTCCTAAAAGTAGATTTAAAATTAATTATACAGGTATAATGTGAACCTTAGTGTACTGTGTTATTGTTAATCTTGGTGATACTTGTTTGTCATCTTGTATATTTAAAGCTGCCAATTTAGATAAATGACTTTCTTCTAGGGTCATTAAAACCCAGTACTCCTCCTTTCTCATTAAAACAAGTATAATTCAGATTTATTTATATGAAAAACCTAGAAAAGAGCATATAACAAGACATACGAAGCAGAACATATATTTGTTGGTACCATTTATAGGAGAGCTTTATGTATTGGAAATGTAGTATTCAAGAAAAAACTCCATGAAAAAGATGGGACTTACACAGGTACTTTGCATGGTGGGTAACAAACTGGTAAGAGAAAGTTTGAATTAAAGAATATGAACTAGGGTTAAAAATTTAAGTGGGGCAAAGTATAGGCAAATAGGACAGGACTGTATCTAGATGGATTAGATGAGAAATAGAGTTGAGGCATCCAGTTAGAATATTTCAGTCATCTGATCGGAGGTAAGAGTGGAGACTGGTGGATGGTGGGACAGTTATTGAAAATGTCCTCAGGGTTTTCCAGGCACTTGGTTGGGTTTTAATCCTATAGCAGGAAAACTATGGATGAGTCACCATATTTTACTTGCTGAGTCTTGTATAAAGAATGAAGATTTTTTTTGAGTGGATTTTGATTTGGTGGGAAAAATAATTGAAATGGGAACTAGTTTGGATCAGAGACAGATTCTTTAAAATGACATTGACCTGAAAATGACAATTTCTATAGTCTTCACAGCTCAAATAGGGAGTCTAGAAGCACTGATGGGAGAAGACAGGTAAATCGTAAAAGGATTATGGATAAGAGGAGAGCTCTAGTGATTCTGTATTTAAAGAAGGAGTAACAGTAGACAGTACATACCTACTGAGGATATTGATAGGAAAATAATGACTTGTTTAAAATGAAAAATTCAGATTTTAGAATTTTATTTTATGTTATAGTTCTAATAAATAATACATGTTGCCCTAACAATATGTTTTATTTTCAGATAGAAAAGTTGCAAGAAGCAGCTGAATTGGTGAAAAGCCAATATGAAAATGTGCTACATGAAAATAGCCTAATAACAAAAAACAAAAATAAAAAGTTAGAGAAGGTAAGTTTGGAATTTCAAATGATAAAATACTTATATGTTTTTTGCCTTTTTGATACTATACAAATTCTTTCATTGTGGTTATTTTCTCTAGTTATACCAAGGAAAATCTGTTCACAATCTCTGGAGAAGTTTATTTTCTGAAGAAATCATGTTTTCAGGCTTGAAATGTTTGTGTTAGTTTTTTCTCACTCTTTCCTTAGTGTTTGGGAAATAGCATAAACGTTTGATTTTGCTGATACAAGAACAGACTTAAATTTAAATAGCTCAAAAAATGATTATCACTGAGCTTCATCAACCATACGTGTACAAACTTGAGTACCTCTTATTTTTAATATCACCTTTTTTTCTTGGTTGTAAATCTTTCGTGTCTAAGGAAGCAGTCAGTATTCTCTGCTAAATGCATTTCTGGAAAAAAAATTATATCTTTAAAAAAAAAAACTCATTATTTCCTTTTATTCCCCCTATTGCAACAGAACATGAGGAAGGCCAGTGTTGGCAAGTTATGGTGTTTTTGTGAATATTCTTAAGTTTCTAAATGAAATCGCCTCCCTGTTTGGGTTTTCATGTTGTTTGGGTGAGGAAGCAGTGAAAGTTGTAGGATGCTGACTTCTGGCTGGAGAGATCATGGGGTGTTAGTGGTTAGTTCCAACCGAGTATAACAAGCTTACTCTTTGTGGATTGCTTTTGAATCTTGGGATTGGTAAGTCAGAGTGAGGCACCACGTGAGGAAGAGGCCAGCCAGACCAGGCATCCTTCAGGTCACAGACATGAAGGTAGTTCACTGAATGCACAGCTTACCACTTTTCGTAGAATTGTTTTTCATCTCTTTTTAAAGGGCCAAAGAGAAAATCCATTTTATATTTTCTTGGTCTCTTTTTCTCATGAGACACACCAATGCAAATGTCTTCTCTTCTAAGCATCACTGTAAATCAGAGCCTATTTTTAAAACCTGGTCAAAAGGCAGAGCGGACCAGAGTCTGCGGTTTTTTTATTCTATGAGGTTAATGTTTACTTACTGGGTATTTAACCAGAAAAGTAATTTTTTTAAATGAACTTTTTCTTTTTCTACTGTTTTAAGCCTCCTGTTTTTCTCTTAGGCTCATAAATGTTCTGAGGACACAAAAGTATGTTTTGTAGTGGTTTTATCTTTTGTGGTCAAAAATGCTAAATGTGATACAGAAACACAGGTGTTCTGTCTCAAGGAGAGCCAAGCTTGTTTTCCTTCCTTAGGAACACCTTAAATTCTATGTCTTACTATTTTTTCTTAATTAGCAGTGTAAAAGCATTTCTTTAAGTTACTTCTTGTCACATATTCACAGAGGTGTTAGTGAGAACTACAGCCATCAAAAGAGATTAAAATAGATTAAATCAGAGTTTTGTTCATAGTAACATTAATGGTCAAATTATGGTACAGTGAGAACTGATGATACTAGTTATTTGAAGTACTATACAGTAAAACCCACCAATCTGTGCTAACATGAGTGATGGAAGGCTGCTTTAATTAAGGATCTGAGTTATAAGACTGAATGGCTAAAAAGGACAATTCCTGTGGAACTGATAGATAGTAGGAAACCACTGTACCACGTTTATTAATACTATGCTTGAATGTAAAGACAAGATTCAAAAAGTCTGCTGTCCTAAATAGGTTAAAAATTGTCTGTGCCAGCTAATATTACCCTATTTGTGTGCACAACAAACTTTTTGAAAACCGAAGTCGATTCTACTTTTTAGTTACATGTTCTTACTTAGCTGTGTTTAATATTTATTCATATTTAGTTGGGTTCGGTGGCTCATACTTGTAATCCTAGCCCTCTGGATGGCTGAGGTGGGTGGATTGCTTGAGCTCAGGAATTTGAGAACAGCCTGAGCAAGAGTGAGACCCCAGCTCTATTAAAAATAGAAAAATGAGCCGGGCGTTGTAGTGGGTGCGGTTCAGGAGGCTGATGCAGGAGGGTTGCTTGAACCCAGGAGTTTGAGGTTGCTGTGAGCTAGGTTGATGCCATAGCACTGTAGCCTGGGCAACAGTGAGACTATCTGAAAAATAAATAAATAAGAATAAAAAATAAAAATAAATATTTATTTATATTTATTTGGCTAAATCTTTTTGTTATACCAAAAATACTTAATATGTTGCAAGCATATCTAATATTTAAGGTAGTAAAAATACTAATGCTGAATGTGTGATCTTGCACTTATTTTCCCTAATGCCACAACTCAGATGAGAGGCCAGATGGAGTCTGGTCTGCAGAAGTTAGAGCGAGTCCGCGATTCCTTGATGGCAGCCGAACGGAGGCTTCAGGAATGTCAGGAGAATTTGCAGCGCTGCAAGGGGAAGTGTGCAGACCAGGAACACACCGTTAGGGAGCTGCAGGGCCAGGTGTCCTGTGGGCTTTCTGAGTTTGGCTAGATGTGTAAAGGCGTGCTTTGGAATGATTTCACCAGTGGAGGGCACCCATGTCAGGGTTTAATTGTTTTTTCTTATCTGTATTGGTTGATAAAACTTCATTCTCATGCAGATAACATGATACTATTTTGCAAGCTATTCTTTTTAGTATTTTATGGTGAAAGATTGGTATTTAAAATTGCTAATTTAGTTTATTCATGCAAATACATATTTAGATATTTGAGGGCACAGTAAGAGCATGAGGGAAGGAATAACACTGTGCTTTCATAGATGTTTCTTGATGTCAGGGTTAGGTAAATTATTGTAATTTACTTACAAAAATTAAAGTTCATTTTAATTCAAATTGTGCATTAAGTTTATTGGGATTATTTTAAGGTTTTACTTTTCAATTTATACTTTTCCTCCATCAGAATAGGGATCATGAGTGTCTTGTTAATGACCACATAAACATCTCCTAGGCCAATGCCTAGTGCCAGTAAGCGCTCAATAAAAATTTTTTGAATCAATAAATTTTTTCCAAAGAAGCAGTCCAAACTACAACTTGGAGTTTACCTAACTAACACAAACAATGTAACCTAATCGTTTGTACCTTTATATCAATCTGAAATATATATAAAAAGAATAATTTATTAGTAAGTCCTTGGAAAAATTTAAAAAATAAAATAAAAAGAAGCAGTCCAAAGGTGGCAGACTTTTTCTTTAACTTCAAGACAGTTTTAGGAAGCATTCTCTGTCTTCCAAATATAATCTGGATTTTAATTTTGAAATACATCCTGTTTTTAAAAACATGCTGCCAAAATTTTTGTAAATTTAAATTCCTGACATTTTCTAGGAAAATGTCAAATTATGTGGATTAACAAATTACTAATTGTAATTTATGTGGATTAATTAATTGTAATTTATATGGATTAATAAATTACTAATTAGTAATTACTGAATTACTAATTGAAATGATGAGAAAAGATTCTTTCTGTTATCAAAGCTTCTTAAGCTATTTAAATGAGTTTGCAGCAATGAGAATAATAATATTCTGATTTGGCTGGGGCAGATGTGTTTTTGGTTGATTTGTCTGTTTTACTAGTATATTGCTTCTCACAAAAAATTTTTTTTAGCTCACAACTTAACAGATACTCAATCATCAATCAATATTTTTAGGTGAAATAACAAATTTGAAGAGAAACCCTAAGAATTCCATGGTTAATACCGTTTAAAATTTTTGTATTTTGACTTAGCAAACTAAATAGCCTTCTTTAATAGAATATCATTCAACTATTTCAATATCATCCATTGTCCAGAAAAATTTTCAGTTGATGATTTTAATGGCATAGGCAATGTAGTTTTTCTAAAACTAACCAGGACTTTAAGAACTTGTACTTTGACAGTGAAATATATTTCTTGGTGTCTTTCTATATGAGAGTGGTTACATTTATACCTTCTCATTTCTTAAGATTGTTCTAACAATACATTATGTAGATTTCTTTGGAAAGTGATTATAAGAAATAAGAAAACTTTTTTTCTTAGATTGATGAAGATCACAATCTTCTGATGAAGCTTTCTCTGGAAAAGGAAAATTATCTTATTCAGTTGAAGTGTGAAAATCTTAAGCAGTAAGTATTAAATTGACTCAAATCTGATGCTACATTTTCTTCTATACACTATAATTTTAAAATACATATTTTCTGTAAAAAGGAAATTAGAACAGATGGATGCAGAAAATAAAGAGCTTGAAAAGAAGCTGGTAAACCAAGAAGAATGTCTCAAGCAGAGCAATCTTAAGTTTAAAGAGAAATCTGAAGAATATACAGCATTGTCCAGGCAACTAGAAGCTGCTTTAGAAGAAGGAAGACAAAAGGTAAGGATGGCCTTTATTTAGACATTTTTAATTAGTTTATCAAAGAGTTGTCTTTTTAAACAGACAGTATCTCATCTTGCCAAACCTACAGTTATTGTTTTTATCCCAATGACAGGGTGGAGAGAGCAATTACATTTTTGTTCTTTACCTATTTTCTCTTTCAAGCAAAACATATGTATCTAGTAGGCCAGAGGTACTTCACTAGGTAAGTGGTGATCTGGTGAACTATAAAGTTCAAGTTTTATTTATTTATTTATTTAGAGTCTCACTCTGTTGCCCCAGGCTAGAGTGCCTTGGAATTAGCCTAGCTCACAGCAATGTCAACCTCTGTTCAAGTGATTCTCCTGCCTTAGCCTCCCCAGCAGCTGGAACTACAGGTCTTGCTACAACACCAAGCTAATTTTTCTGTTTTTTGGTGGCAAGGGAATCTTGCTCAGGCTGGTCTCAAACTTATAAGTTCAAACACTCCTCTTGCCTTGGCCTCCCAGAGTGCTAGGATTATAGGCCTGAGCCTACACACCTGACCATCAAGATTCTTTTGACAAATATGGTTACATAAATACGTATATACAAGATTAAATTCCACTTAAATCCATTAGGTTAGCATTCAGTGAATCCCTCACTATTTCAGGCATTTTGCTAGTGCCTAAGATGCACAGATATTAAGCCTGGCTTTGGCTATCAGGACATTTAGTCTAGTAGGGAGGAACAAGTGAACAACAAAAGTCTTCCTGCATGTACAGTCTATAATAGAAGGTAGGCTCAAGGTGGAGGGGAGGGGCAGTGATTTAGAACATCTCAAGAGATACATTTATCAATTTGAAAATCTAATCTTGAAGAGACATAAGGTGGGTTTTGGAGTGCAACAAGAATTGAATTTAAATTCTGGCTCTGATACATTATACCATGCCTGATCAGGGCAAACTACTTCTCTTAACTTTAGTTTCTTTGGTTTTTTTTTTTTTTTTTTTGAGACAAGGCCTCACTCCATTGCCCAGACTAGAGTGCTGTGGGGTCACCCAAGCTCACTGCAACCTCAAACTCCTGGGCTTAAGCAGTCTTTCTGCCTCACCCTCCCAAGTAGTTGGGACTACAGGTGCCCACCTCCAGGCCCGGCTAATTTTATATTTTTAATAGAAACTGAGTCTCACTCTTGATCAGTCTTGAACTTGTGAGCCCAAGAGGTCCTCCTGCCTGGGCTTCCCGGAGCACTAGGATTACAGGGGTGAGTCACCATTCCTGGCCAAACTTTAGTTTCTTAAACAGTAAAATGGGGGGAGGAATTTCCTCATATAAGGACTGAGTAGTGCTAAAAAGCAATATTTTTGACTCTTAGATGTATTTCTTCACCTAGATCTCTCTCAGTGAAATCCAAACTCACATATTTTACTGTTTACTTGGCCTCAGCTTGTATTATAGGCATCTCAAACTTAACATGTTCAAAACCAAATTCTGAATCATTTCATCTGAACTGTCTCCTACCCGTAGTCTTCCTCAAGCCCATTGAGGACAGTTCCATAAAAGTAAAAAAAAAATCTGATAATCCTTAAAATGCGGCTCTTATACAATGAGTGTCATATATATTTGAATTATTTTAAACTCTGGGAAACCAATTTAAATTGATTTTGAGAGACATTTAACTGAAGGCAAGCTAAATAATAAAATATACTGCTGGTAGTTGAACTATAATACAGATTTCTCAGCCTTACCAACCGTAGAGGGAAAATATGCAGTGACTTTATCTTAGGTTCACCCTAAATGAACGTTGGAAATGGCACATGTTCTGAGACTCCTTCCCAAAAGGAAGAGTTCAGAGTCCCTAGAGGACTGTCTATCCTCTCCTTTCTCTCTTGCTACAGTGGAATATGGGGCTGTTTCTGCCCACATGAGGAGTGCCTTTATTGCCCTGTACTGTTGCCCATGTGGAGGGATGGCTCCAAGGGCATGGATGTTTGTCCTGAGGGCCTTTCCTTCCATAGCTTTAGATCCTATGAGCATTCCTCACTCACAATTGCCCTTGGAATTTGTGAAGAATTTTGGAAGAAATTTTTGTAAATAACTTAGAACAGAGTCCATAGACATTAAGTTAGGGGACAGTCCTTCCCACTAGCTCCTTGCTATAGGACCAGTCCCTACATCCACTCTCATTCTTGTGGCCCCAACTCAACATTCTTACCAAGTAGGCTCCCATGTGTCTGAGCTTACTGGCAAGAATGTTGAGTTGGGGCCACAAGATAAACATAGCTAAAGCTAGACTTCCTGCTAAAAATAAGCAATCAGAAATATGAAAACTGATATTCAGACCATTTGGAAAGTGAATGAATGAAAAACCAGTCTCTGTGAGTATATGTGTGAAGTGTGTTCATCACCCTCCACTTCTACCCATCCAAATGTGTAATTGGCATTTAATATGTTCTACCACTGCTCTAGATACCATAGTGAATATAAATACTATGAAAAATGGCATTTGGTCTCAGTATGTTTTAAAATTATACTGTTGGGGAAAACACCTCTCTGAGTAACAAAGCAGGGAAATGTTTATACCTTTTCTGTCTCAAGCTAATTTGCAGATGTTTATACTGCAAACATAAGTACAGTACATACTTACATATGCTTCTTAAAGAAGAACATTTTTAAACATTTCTAATTGTCTTTTTGGAAAAAAAGAGGTACAATATAACCATCTCAAGGCTTTCTATCATATTTTAAAGAAACCACATTTAGCTTTTTTACTCTTTTAATAAAAATTGCAGGTTTCTGAAGAAATAGAGAAAATGTCATCTAGAGAGAGGGCCTTACAAATTAAAATATTAGATCTGGAAACTGAGCTTAGAAAGAAAAATGAAGAGCAAAATCAGCTTGTTTGCAAAATGAACAGTGTAAGTATTAGTATGGCTTAATGTATTATCATAAGACATAAATTAGCATTTAACATGCTTATTGTGTAGTTTAAAGTACAAAGCGAGGGAAATCAAGGATGTTATTTTATTGATAATATTCAAAATAACTAATATTAGAAATAATATAATACATAAAAAATAACAATGTCAGGATATGCTGAAGAATTTATTATCCTGCCTCCTTGGTAATGTGTTGCATTTCTCCCAAATGTCATTAGGCCCTTTTCCTGCATATTACTTTTACATGAATGCTGCTTAATGAAAGTTATATTATGCTTAACATCTTCCTGGTATGACTTTTTTTATTTTTTAAAAGGTAAAGCACAATTTAAACTACTATTATGAGTTAAATTTGTATATCTGTGTTGTATAATGCATATTACATTTCAGAAAATTATAATTTGGGATTAAATAAATATTCAGCATTGTTATAGCTGCATACGTGATAGATGCTCAGCCATGAGTAAGAATACCCAATTGGCTGTGTTTAATTAGTCTTCTAATGTTTTCTTCCTGAATATTCATGAAATTGTCAGTTGACATAAGATACTCTGAAAATAAGCATTAGTCATGATTAAATTACCTAATAACTATCTACTTAATAGTGACATAGTAAATGATGATACCTATTTTTTCTGAAGCCAGACTCCATGAAAACTACTTTTCATTCCTAAGTGTCTAAAAAGTTGAAAACAGAAGTTCGATGATTAAGGAGAGGTGCTTAGTTGATCTTACTGCTGTTGAAAACTTCATGACAATTTAATCAGAAAACATTTATCAGTTTTAATTTAGCACGGACTGTTCCTCTATTTCTAATTTATTTTTACTCAATATCAGAGTTTCTAATCTAGTAAAATATGTGTGATGATTGAAATCTCTGAAAAATAAATAAGCTAAGATGAACTTGTTTTTTTTGTTCCTAGTACTTGGCTAAAGCTACTACAATAGGTTCAAGATCTGATGTTTTGTTAAACCTTATACATTTTATACTAGTAAATATCTAGAATTCTAAGTATGCATTATTTAGACATTCCTGAAAATTGAGTTTCTGTATTCTGTCCCTTCCAAAGAATAGTTCAGAGGGCTGTTCAGTATTTGTTTTATTAACATATACCTGCGTTAGCCCCGGTTGAATTATAAGCACTCAGACAGCGTGTCTCATAGTTGACTGTATTTGGGGCAGACCTTTTTGTATTTTCTGCCCAGCTACTCTAATTGATGGTAGAATGGATTCACATGATCTCAGCAGCTTAACCCAAGGCCACCCTCCTGAAGCCTAAAATATCCTTGAAGTCTAATGTATTATTCTAAAATGCATTCACATTTTACATTCTACCCTATCCTTCAAATTGTTGAGTAAAACTGATGTTCCTTAGATATTGGCTCTGTTCATTCTGGGACTTTGTGTAACCCTGTCTAGCACATTGGCTTGGACCAACCCATGTTACTTGTTGGGCATTGCTCAGTTTCAGAAGATATCAGATATCACTGAACACCTGATATGAAGGACATAAAAGATCTTTCTTCTCAAAGGGCCTACATTTTAGTGAAAGCTAGATGGCATTTGCAACCTGTTTGATCTAAAGTATTTTCAGTGAACAGATCTACTTAGGAATTTATATGCAACTGAAATTGGGGTTTTGTATTTTTTCCTCAAAGAACATCTGTAATATTAAGAGTTCTTTTTATTATTAAAGGATTCTAATAAAATATTCACATTATGAAAACTAGAATTTTATTACTTTTTAAAAAGCAAAGATCATTCTTTTGGTATAAAATATGAATTTTTAGGCAGAGAAAATAGCAAAAACTAGTATGAAAATATATTATGCTAAATACAACGAAAATTATGACAATTTTAAATAAAACCTATTTATTAATCATGTTAATTGTGTAATAATATGGGGCTAAGTGAATGGGTATTACAATAAACTATATGACAGTAGAGCTCTACCATGTATGTGTTCTAACTTGAAGAGTAAACACTAAGATAAAGATGACCACAATAGATATAAGGATTCTTTTAAAAATGAAAAATAATCTATTCAGTTATTGTATAGCTGTGTACTTTACATATGACTCTTATTCTTTGATTTGAATGCCAGTATTATCTATATTTCTCTTTTTTTTTTCTTTAGAAAGCACAACATCAGGAAGTGTGTTTGAAAGAAATACAACATAATCTTGAGAAGTCGGAAAATGAAAATGAGAGTATTAAGAATTATTTACAGTTTCTTAAAACTTCTTATGTAACAATGTTTGGATAAATTCTCAAATTTATTTTCTATAAATGGTAGACTTTATTATCAGTCTAAAATGTGATTAGGTAAAGAATAAATGTACTATTAGTTGTTATATTTTATGATTTGTGGCTGGCAATATTGGAGTTTTTATATAAGGAAATTTTATATAATTTATTATCTTATTGAAACTTTGAACAAGATATCTGTTATCTTTTTTTGCTAGATAATTCTCATTTAGCTCTAGTTTAATTTCTTTTTAAATTATATTGGGTTTTAGAATATTTTCTTATTAGAGGTCAGATTGATTCTTGGTGATGTCTGAAGCCAACATTCAAATCAATTTATGATAAATATAGGTCAATTATGAGCCAAAGACATGATTTTAAGTAATGTATATAATTGTTTTATATTGTAGTTCTATATAAACATAATAAAGGAAAATATTCTGAACTTAATAATGGTTATATTATAATAACATGTCTTTCTAAAAATACCTAAGGTCTCTATCTATTTAATACTACTTCAAATATATGCTGAGTTGTCATTATAATTTCTCTATTAAATGTAAAATGTTAAGTCATAGCTTTTAAATGCCAGCTGACAGTGACAGATGAAAACATGTTGTTGTGGATTGTTTCTTTATAAAGAATAGACATTCAGGCTGCCCTTTGAATTTGTGTTCTCTTTTGTTCATTTTATGTGAGTGATCATCTGATAATATTGTAGATATTCTAAAGCCCCTATGTTAACTAAAAGATTAAAGCAGAATAAGTTGTCCCACTCTTTCCATGGCCAACTCACATGGAATGATGAAAAAAAGCATTTTTAATACCAAGAAGCTTTCGGGTAAGGTCTTTATTATTGGGATAAAGTTGTCCAAGTTGACAAAGAACTTACTGCCTGTAATCTCCCATTATTATGTGCCAAGGCAGGTTACTCTAAAAGGGGATGGATATTTTACCAAGGATCAGGTATCGTGACTCCTCTTGGACAATGACTTGAAAGCTGTTTATTCAAATTAAACAGTTTTTTTTTTTTTTGTTTGAGACAGAGTCTCACTATGTTGTCCTCAGTAGAGTGCCATGGTGTCACAGCCTCACAGCAACCTCTAACTCTTGGGTTCAAGTGATTCTCTTGCCTTAGCCTCCTGAGTAGCTGGGATTATAAGCGCCTGCCATAACCCTTGGCTATTTTTTGTTGCAGTTGCCATTGTTGTTTAGCTGGCCCGGGTTGGGTTAGAACGCTCTAGCTTTGGTGTATGTGGCTGGCGCCATGACCACTGTGTTACGGGCCCTGAGCCTCAAATTAATACTCAAGTCTTAAAAGATTGCTCACAGAGGCAGGTTGTGTACTATGCCATCGGAGCCTATGGGCAGAGCTTGCTCTCTCCTAGATGTTTTATCCTCTTTTCTAATCAGAAATGGGAACCCCCCTCCCCACAAGTCCCCTCATTCCTAAGACCATCGTATCATCCACAGGGTCTTAACTGCCTACCAAGACTTTCAGTTGTTTTATGTCATGACCATCCTCTATAGTTTTATAATATTTTAATAGCAAAATATAGAATGTCAGAAGTTGACCACAGTTTTTATCCAACAATTGCTAACAAAAATAGTGCTGGCATTTTTAAAAATCATAGTTATTTGAGGTACTAAAAACCGTACTTGACCTTTGTAGCCCTCGATTTTTCTCCTTTGCTTCTTATTTGGTCTCCTGGCTCTTTCCTCCACGCAACTTGGCCTTTACTCCCGGGTTGTCTGTCACGGGTTTCTTGTGAGGTATTCCTTGGACTGATTTTTCTGATCATTGTGACTATTGTGATTTTCAAGGTTAATCATTCTCTTTTTTTCTGTTGGGTATTGAATTTTTAATTAGAAGCATTCTTTAATGGCTGAAACTTTTTCGTAAGTTCTCTATTTTCCTTATATTTTCATTAAAATTCTCTTCTGTCTCTTCCATTGGTTCTACTTCGGTAGACATCTCTTATTTCTGTTCTGCTGGCCATCTTTCTTTCCGTGTCCTCATGAGTGAGTTTTAATTTTCCTTGCCTACTCACAGCTGTGGTTTCTTCAGTATCTGCCAGAAGCCTGTTGTCCACATCTCCTGGGTGGTAAAAACCAAGTGGTGAAAGATGTGATGGTCTCACATCTCATGGGCCTAGGAGACCTGTACCATCTGTTGAGTTTCTTTGAGGAACTGTTTTTGCTCCCACATTTTTTTAGTTGGAAGCAGTAGCTCTTTGCCAACTACAAAGATTGGAAGCCCTTCACTAGAGAGCCCTTGTCAAGGTTTTCTGAGGTTAGCAGATCCTTTGCAGCAAATAGCAAGTAAAGTTCTCTTTGGAGGTGAGCCACTGTAGGGTCTGTGGTTGGGAAAATGAGCAGCAATTTAAAGAGCGAATTTGATGTATCTCTGCTGGCTTCCAGTGTATTCATGACTTTTAGCCGAGAAAAAGCCATAAAATTATGTGTTTAGTATTTTTGGTTATTAAAAAGTTTTTGTATTTAAGTTCACATACTTTGTTATACACATGGAGAAAGGTATGGAAACCTATCTGCCCTGGTAGGGGTGGGGAAAATAGTAATAACTTTTCTTGTGTATACTTTTATTTTGTTTTACCTATTCTAATGAGATTTTATTACTTTTTGATTTTTTTCTAATCAGATAAATACAAAATTCTAAAGGAGGAAAGGCATGATAGATGTTAGGTAGTGGAAGAGTGGGATTAGTGAGAGATTATAGTCCAAGAATGAAATACTGGAATTTGGTTTCAGAGATGGAGTAGTTGTAGAGAAGTAAAGGTGAAGAGCAGCCTTCTAGAGGTGGGAATGGAGATCCCTGGGGTCCAGAATGTTTACTAACTGAGGAACTTTGGATGGTGAAGCACTCTGGGATGTGCCAGGAATTTGGGTAAAGCTGAAGACCAAGCATCCTGGTTAAATGTGAGCAGGGAGTAGATGACAGTGATAAAGAATGAACTGTTGAGATTTTGGATTGCACTGAAAATAAAATTCAAAGCCCTCAAGACTGGTGTGATCGAAGCCTGCCCAGCCCCTCACCTGCTCCCATATGGCTCACCACCTACCACACCAAGTTGCACTTGGCTTCCTTCAAAGCAAAGCTCATTCTTTCTTTTTGTTTCTCATCTTGGAATGCTGTTTCCCCTATTCTTGCCCAAATTCCACTCAATCTCCCATATACAAGTTTTGACAGTAAAGTTTGTGAACTTATTGCTGAATATCACTATTGTCACCTTCAAAGTACTCTACTTGGGAAGCTATGCCCTGATGCCAGTGCCTAGTCTGCCCTACAAAGCAATTTTGGAACTTTCTTTCTGGAATGGCCATTAGAGCTGTCATCGTATTAACCCTTGATGCCCTATGTCATCAAAATGTCTTCCTTTTGATATTTCTTTTATCTTTAGGTAAAGAAAAAGTCATTGGAGCCCAGATCAGGTTGGTAGGGAGGGTTATTTCCAACTGTCTAAAAAGTCCCTCAAAGACAGTGCCATGTGAGCTGGCGCATTGTTGAAATGCAAGGGCCACACACCTTTCTCA
>CAUYON010045477.1:0-46624 GCA_963573935.1 Arctocebus calabarensis
GGAACACAGTCATGGAGATAATCATCAATTTATTTTTCTATATCTTGGCCCCCTAAAATCACTTATTCCAGGCTATGTTTTGTGGGGTTTTGTTGTTGTTGTAGTTGTCGTTGTTGGGCAGCCCAGGTTGGATTCGAACCCGCCAGCTCAGGTGTACGTGGCTGGTGCCTTAGCCCGTTGAGCCACAGGCGCCGAGCCTATGAAATCTTTATTAACACAACCCATACCGACAAAATAATGTTCAAGTTTTCCAAAAATCAGCTATTAAATGTAAAAGTAGAACTTGTTTAGACAGAGCCTCAGCTCACAGTAATCTCCAATTCCTGGGCTCAAGCGAGTCTCCTGCCTCCGCCTCCCAAGTAGCTGGGACTACAGGCACCCGCCACAACACTCAGCCATTTTTTGGTTGCAGCCATCGTCATTTGGTGGCCCGGGCTGGATTTGAACCCTCCAGCTCAGGTATATGTGGCTGGCGCCTTAGCCACTTGAGCCACAGGCACTGAGCCTTTTGTGAGGTTTTTTATTTTTTATTTTTGTTTTTTTGAAACAGAGTCTCCACTCTAGTGTCCCTGCTAGAGAGCAGTGACACTGAAACTCCAGGGCTCAAATGACCCTCCTGCCTCACAGCCTCCTGGGTCGCTGAGAGTACAGCATGTGCCACCACACCCTGCTAAATTTTCTGTTTTTTGTAGAGAGAGGGCCTCATAGAGTGCTAGGAGTCACTCCATCTAGCCCCCCCCACCAGCTGTTTGTTTTCAAGAGCCCTCAGATTAGTGATTCTGTCTCTTTTCTCTCTCCTCTCAATTGAGTAGCATTATCTCAGCACTTGTGGGAGAGCTTTTTTTTTTTTTGCAGTTTTTGGCTGGGGCTTGGTTTGAACTGCCACCTCCAGTGTATGAGGCCAGCGCCCTACTCCTTTGAGCCACAGGTGCTTTGCCGTGGGAGAGCTTTTTAATGAGCCTTCTGAGTCCCCTTGGGAAATTTGAAAAGATTTTGTTTGTCTAGAAAAGTGGATGATTATATTAAAGCTTTGCCTTGTCTGTTTATGACTATAAGTTAATACTTATGAGGATGAAAAGGGGGACCAAAAAATGAGGTGGAAACACTTTTCTCATTTCAACAACAGCACAACTAAAGATCTAGGAAATCTAGATATTTTCCAACAAGTTCCTCCAATCCTGCCTTCCCTGTTCCCTGCTGAGCCCAACTAGTCAGATCCTGTCTGAAGAAAAGAGTATTTCCCTGCCCAAATGAAGAACCCTCATTCTAGTAAGATGTGCTTTCTGGCTGTGCAAAATCACGTACCCCAAATTATCTCTAAATGATTCTTTCAACTTGACCAGGGTCTTGCCTGTGGCCTTATGCCAACATTTCTGGATCACTGGTTCTGTGATTGGTTGTTACAACGGCTGTGGCACTAAGATGATGCACAAATCACACTGGCATCCAACTTGAATTCTGTTTCATTTCATCAGGAGAACAATTTGCAGTTATTGCTCTAAAATCAGTGCATGGTCCTATTCTCAAAGAATTCATTTATCAGTGGTTGGTTTTAAGGGAAGGAATCTGCAAGCCTTGAGATTTCAAAAAAGTCAAGTTGAGGGTAACCTTAATTTAGCAGAAGGCCCTGCAGAAGGATGCCAGGGGATTCCCACTACAACACTCAGGTTACCCTTTTGAAATAAAGCTCCAGTGATGACACCTTTAGTTGAAGGTCGGGCAGTGGGGGATTCTTAATCTCTATTCCACATTACTTCTCAGATGATTCAAGTGCTTAGAAAATAGATACAGGAAGCAGAGTGATTTTTTTTTTTTTTTTGAGACAGAGTCTCACTTTGTCGTGCTCAGTAGAGTGCTGTGATGTCTTAGCTCACAGCAACCTCAAAGTCTTGGGCTCAAGCGATTCTCTTGCCTCAGCCTCCTGAGTAACTGGGACTACAGGTACCCGCCACAATGCCCGGCTATTTTTTAGAGACGGGGTCTTACACTTGCTCATGCTGGTCACAAACCTGTGAGCTCAGGCAATCCACCCGCCTCAGCCTCCCAGTGTGCAAGGATTATAGGCATGAGCCATGGTACCTGGCCTAGGGAAGCAGAGTGATTAAAGGAAAAACAATTTTCCTCTCGACACTTGAATTCTCAAGCAGTATGTCCAGTTTGAAAATCTATCCCTTCAGGAATAGAAGTGAAATATTCCATCTAGTGGTCAAAGAAGGGAAGGGTCTTGAAAATAAGCTTCCAGGACAAGATTAGTGAGGCAGAGGCACAGGGCAGTGGGCTCTCAATAAGTGTCTTCACCAGAACATGACAGAAGCTGGCCCTGGTGATGCTGGTACTCTTTAAATATGCCTGCACTAGATGAGGAATCTAGGGTACCATCCTTATAAATCCATTCAGCAAAACTGCCCTCACAGTGAATGGTGCTCATGTTGGCAGGTTATGAACAGTCTGATTCTCTGAAGGGAGGCTCTCTCCCATCCCACCCTCATGGAGGAAATGTACCCAATCTCTCATGCCTCTATGTCTTTGTCTTCTGCCTAAATTTGTGAATATGTGAGTTTGAGAGGAACAAAAGTGCAATGTGAACTTTTTTTTTGAGGCAGAGTCTTATACTCTGTTGCCCTCAGTAGAATGCGGTGGCATCATAGCTCACAGCAACCTCAAACTCTTGGGCTCAAGCGATTGTCTTGCCTCAGCCTCCCAAGTAGCTAGGATTACCAGTACCCCCCACAATGCCTGGCTGGGTTGTTTTTTTTTTTTTTTTGAGACAGAGCCTCAAGCTGTCACCCTGGATAGAGTACTGTGGCATCACAGCTCACAGCAACCTCCAAATCCTGGGCTCAAGCGAGTCTCTTGCCTCTGCCTCCCAAGTAGCTGGGACTACAGGTGCCCATCACAACGCCTGGCCATTTTTTTGTTTTGGTTGCAGCCGACATTGTTGTTTGGCGGGCCTGGGCTGGTTTCGAACCCGCCAGCTCAGGTGTATGTGCTGGCGCCTTAGCCCCTTGAGCCACAGGCGCTGAGCCGCCTGGCTGTTTTTTGTTGCAATTGTCATTGTTGTTTAGCAGGTCTGGGCCAGGCTTCAACCCCCCAGCCTTGGTGTACGTGGCTGGCACCCTAGTCACTGAGCCTGCAATGTGAACTTTTAAACAGAAAATCAGTCTAGCAAATAATTGAAAACAAATATTATTCAACAAGGTGATCAGGAAAAGGATAAAAAATGCCCTTTGTGTTCCTAGTAACTGCACCCTCTCCTCCCTTGCTATCAGTACAAGTTGACTAAGGTGACTTCCTAGGAATTTCCCAAGTACAGGTAATATCTAGTTGGCCTAGTACCAACGGTGCTGATGACGCCTTCCTGACTATAATCCTCAAACAACCTCCTAGCACGATCATCCAAGGGGCCCACTGCCTTTTCCTCGTCTGCCTCCCATTATTACTTCCTCCTGCCCCAGGTTCTGGAGGGAAACTATAAAGCAATAACATAATTCACATTTTCTGCAAGTCCAGCTGCCACTACAGACCTTAACCAGAACCTGCTTTCCAGGCAGTAATCAGGGTATCCAAGTCAGAGCCTCCCTCTACCAAAGCTTTGCATCTTACCGGCTCCTCTGTCCCTCGTGCAGTTTGTGCTATCCTGTCCTCTGTCAAGGAAGACACAGAGAGTGAGCCGTTTCCACACCTGCCTTTTATTGGACTCATCTAGCAGGGTGGCTCCAGGCCTTTCGCTCTTCTCAGACACCACCCAGAGGGGTTTAGGATAGTGCCATCATTCTGTGAAGGCCCAGAGCCCACCCAAGTCTTGGAGCCCCAGACTGAATCAGCAGCTGGAGGTGTGGGAGAGGAAAAGGAAACAGGCAGATGGCAAAAGGCAAGGCTTTTCAGTGAGGAGACTGATGTGAAGGGGTAGTCCAGCGGTGTCTGCAGAGGGCATGCTGAATCCTGGGGAGGGGACAGGGACCTGGTGGACAGGAGGTGAGTGTGCTGAGCGCTTGCGTCTATATGGCCACTTTGAGGAGGCGCTTGATGTCGGGTTCAATGTTGATGGTGGGGAAGGTGCGGCTGTAGCGTCGGAAGGGCTCCCCCTCCGGCCCTATGAGGAACTTCTCGAAGTTCCAGGCCACATCTGAGCGGCGCACTGGGCTCCAAATGATGAACTTAGGATCAGTCATGAGGGAAAGCGGGTCGTCGTAAGGGTAAGGGAGCTTGTCCTTTAGGTAGGCGAAGACAGGGTGCTCATTCTGCCCATTCACCTCACACTTTTGGACAAGGGTAAAGGTGGGCTGGAATCCACCCCCGGGGCGGACGTACTGGAGGCTGTTCAGGATCTCTTCATTCTGACAGTTCTCCTGGGAGGAAAAAGACAAAGGCATGGAAAGGGGAGGGAATGCAGGACCCACAGACCGTCACTCACCCTCCACACTCCCTTTCCAGGACCCTTCATTTCTTTGTGTGTCTGTCTTTTTAGCTATTGTTTGCTACTAAGCTAAGGCCATTTCTGAAAGTCCTTGCAATTCCTAGCTTAACTGTTCTTAAACTTAAAGGTTTAGCGGTTTTGATGTGCTGCTTTCCTCTCCAGTCTGCCCTGAGCAGTTCTTATGCTGTTTTGTTTAGAGCTTCAGGAACCTTGAGCTCAGGGCAGAAGAAAGAAAAGGAAAGGAGGCAGGTCATACAGCCTGGAACCTCTGCTTCAACTACCTACCTGCCTACCCAGATGTACACACGCACACATGTGAGGTCTGACAATTAGGTTCTAGAACTTGGCCTAGAAAAAGTGCTACAGACCTCACTGCTGAATACCACTGTGGTCACCTTTGAAGTCCTCCCCTTGGGAAGTGAGGCACTGAGGCCTGCGCCTGCCCTCTCTTCAAAGCAATTTTGGAACTTTTTCTGGAATGACCATCAGAGTTGTCATTGTATACTCCACAAAAACACGTTACAACAATAATGAATAACAGTGGGCAAGACACCACACATAACGCAAACACAGCTGTGAGACACTGGAACACCCAGGTTTTAAGATCTTGTTTGTACAGTGCTGTCAATGTAGGCACATGGTGGCTAGTACATGAGCTTAATTGTCAGACCTCGAACACACATATATATACACACGCCACACACATATATGAGACACCCTTTGTTCCCTTTGTTTTTGCCTTGGTTTTGCCTCCCATGCTTCCAGTTTCTTGTGAATATACCCTACTCAGCTCCTGAGACTAAGGGTGGAACTGAGCCCTGAGGAAGGCGATGTACAGCTTCTTGCTTTCATCCTGCCTCAGCCTAGAACTGAATTGCAAATGGGAAGATGCTTTCATGAAGGAAGACCCAATCCAAGGAGGTCAGACATAACAATGGTGGCCACTGAGAGTGAACTAAATAGGACAGATGGTTTAGGGTTCTGGAAGAGGCCAGGAAGGGGACTTGAGGAAATAAATGCTTGATGGTTAAAGATTGTGAATATGAACCTATAATCCCAGCACTCTTAGAGGCCAAGGCAGAAGGATCCCTTGAGCTCAGGTATTGGAGACCAGCCTGAGCAAGAGCCAGACCCCGTCTCTACTAAAAATAGAAAAATTAAGCACATGTGGTGGCAGGTGCCTATAGTCCCAAGCTATAGTTCCACATATTAAGCACATGTGGTGGTAGGAGGATCACTTGAGCCCAGGAGTTTGAGGTTGCTGTGAACTGTAACGCCATGGCACTCTACTGAAGGCAATATAGTGAAACTCTATTTCAAAAAAAAAAAAAAAGAAAGAAAAAGAAAAGAAAAAGGGCTTGTCACCTGTGGCTCAAGCAGCTATGGCACCAACCATATATGCCTGAGCTGGCAGTGCCAAGCAACAATGACAGCTGCAACCAAAAAATAGTTGAGCATTGTGGCAGGTGCCTGTAGTCCCAGCTACTTGGGAGACAGAGGCAGGAGAATCGTTTGAGCCCCGGAGTTGGAGGTTGCTGTGAGCAGTGATGCCACAGCACTCTACGCAGGGCAACAGCTTGAGGCTCTGTCTCAAAAAAAAGAAAAAAAGTTATGATAGCCAGGTGTTGTGGCAGGTGCCTCTAGTTCCAGCTACTTGGGAGGCTGAGGCAAGAGAATCGCTTAAGCCCAAGAGTTTGAGGTTGCTGTGAACTGTGATGGCATGGCACCCTACCCAGGGTGACAGCTTAAGTCTGCCTCAAAAAAAAAAAAAAAAAAGTTGTGAATATATAATATCATTTCTTTCCCTCTAGGGAAAAGGACTCCTATACCTATAGCCATTCCATATCCAAAGACTCCTGTACCTTATAGCCATTCACTGTACCCAGCTGAATGCTTTAGTTCAGAACCTGTTCCCTGGTTTTCCTGCCCCAGTGCTATAGCATTCCCTACCCCCCAAATGCCAAAGGCCTGTGAGAACCTTTATTTTTTGCTACCTCCTGCCTAGTTTGAGTCAGATAGCTCCTTCTGGGAGAAACTTGCTGCTTCTAACCAGTAGAACCAAGTAGCATAGTCATTCCCCGGCCAACATGACATCTGGAGCCCAAAGATGATGCTATTAGACTTGTTATCTCTCTCTCTTTTTTTTTTTTAGAGACAGAGTCTCACTCTCTCGCCCTTGGTAGAGTGCCGTGGCATCAAGCTCACAACAACCTCCAACTCCTGGGCTTAGGCGATTCTCTTGCCTCAGCCTCCCAAGTAGTTGGGACTACAGGTACCCACCACAATGCCTGGATTTTTTTTTTTTTTTTTTTAGAGACAGAGTCTCACTTTATTGCCCTCAGTAGAGTGCAGTGGCATCACAGCTCACAGCAACCTCCAACTCCTGGGCTTTGGCGATTCTCTTGCCTCAGCCTCCCAAGTAGCTGGGACTACAGGCGCCCACCACAATGCCTGGCTATTTTTTTTGTTGTTGTTGTTTGAGATAGAGTCTCACTTTATCGCCCTCGGTAGAGTGCTGTGGCATCATAGCTCACAACAACCTCCAACTCCTGGGCTTAGGCGATTCTCTTGCCTCAGCCTCCCAAGTAGTTGGGACTACAGGTGCCCGCCACAATGCCTGGCTATTTTTTTTTTTTAGAGACAGAGTCTCACTTTATCGCCCTCAGTAGAGTGCTGTGGCATCACAGCTCACAACAACCTCCAACTCCTGGGCTTTGGCGATTCTCTTGCCTCAGCCTCCCAAGTAGCTGGGACTACAAGTGCCCGCCACAATGCCCAGCTATTTTTTAGTTGCTGTAGTTGTCATTATTGTTTAGCAGGCCCGGGCCAGGTTTGAACCCATGAGCCCCCGTGTATGTGGCCAGTGCTCTATCCTCTGAGCATGGGTGCTAAGCCAGACTTCCTATCTCTTATTGCAAATGGCTGGGTGGGTCCTGATAGGTTAGAGACTCCCTCCAGCAACTAGCTGAACTGAAGGGGTCATGTAAGGCTGAAGAGGCAAACCTAGGGGTAGAAGAATGCCTCTAAAAAGGTTTTGCCTGCAGTAGGAAAGAAACAAAAAATTAAAATTAAAATTGAAAAATGAAGAGGTTCTGCCCTTCCTGTCTCTAGAAAGAGAACTGAGACAGGAACAGTGAGAGCAGTAAATAGTTTGGGCTCAGGTTTGTGAGTATCACAGCCAGTGATACTTTAGCCTTCTGCTTACATCTCTTCCTTACCGCTGTGAAGTGAACTAAGGGGATTATCAATAGTGGTTCACTGGGGACATTCTGCTGCTTATACCGTTAAAATCATAGTGGAAAGAGAAGAATCCCTACAAGATAACTTGAGGTATTGGGCTGAAAGCAAGTTGACTCATGTCAGAGATAGAGTGCATCTCTACATGTGACACCCAGAGGAGACATGTCCATTGAAAATCTTTCCCCTTCCCCCATAGTCACTTTCTATTTGGCTAATTTTTTTTTTCAGACAGTCTCACCCTGTTGCCATAGGCTAGAGTACCCTGGTGTTAGCCCACCTTACAGCACCCTCAAATGCCTCAGCTCAAGTGATGCCCTTGCTTCAGCCTCCCCAGTAGCTGGGACTGCAGGAGCCCACAGCAGCTTGTTTTCCTATTTTAGTAGAAATGGGGTCTTGCTCTGGCTCAGGCTGGTCTCGAACTCCTGAGCTCAAGGGATCCTCCCACCTCAGCCTCCCAGAGTGCCAGGATTATGGCCTCTACTTGGCTAATTCAAACGAACAGAGGAACAAAAATCTTCAGTCTAAATAATGAAGTGGCTCATATTGGCACAGACTTTGTATTCTACAAGTTACTATTCCCTGAACCTCACAGTAAGCCTGTGAGCTAAGTGGTATTATCCCCAGTTTACAGGTGAGAAAACTAAAGTGTCTCTTCCAAGGACACACAGCCATTAAATAACAAAACCCAGCCTAGGTAGAACCAAGCCTCCCGAGTCAGTCTCATCCTAGTTGGATTCTGGATGTTCTGTTTCCTCCACTCATTCATTCAACCAGCATTTAAGGAGTGCCTTCTGTAACCAAGACACTGAAGACACAGCAGACAGAAAAGCGGACCTGCAACCAGACCTCATGGAGCACAGAGGGGAGACGATAAACAGTAAAACCACACAGCCTCAGTATTCATTGTTAATCTTAAAACATACATACTTGGGTGGTGCCTGTTGGTCAAAGGAGTAGGGTGGCGGGTTCAAACCCAGCCCCAGCCAAAAACCGCAAAAAGAAAAAGGTATGTACTTGCCCATGGTATTTAACAAGCACCAAAAGAGCTGGGTTAACAAAACATAGCCCACAATTCCAGACACCTCAACACAATTCAATCTCCCCTCTTATCCTGCTAGAATTTTACCGACCCAAGTCCCTTGGGTACAGGGGATCCCTCACCTGATGTCCAAATTGGTTGCAAGGGAAGCCAAGAACCACCAGGCGCCTGGGAAAGCGGCATTGCAGCTCATTGAGCTGGGTGAAGTCCCGGGTTGTCGTGCCTCAGAGGGAGGCCACATTCTCAATCAGTACTGCCCTGCCTCGAAATCTATTGAAATCTACCTTCTCGCCATCCAGGCTGATGGCACTGAGGTCGTAGAAGGACTTGGCGATGTAAGCCATGGCCAAGCTCAAAGTGAGCCCTGTAGGACTGCTCAGCCTACTTAGAAGCCTGTCAAAGGAGGGTGGGGAGGAAGGAGGAGCCAGAAATGAGGCTTTGATTATCCCCAGGATGACTTAGCAAAAACAGGCACTCACCTGTAAGGGGCCTTGGAACAAGGAGGTTTATAGAGGCTGAACAAAACCACCTCCCCGCCCCACCCTGCTGGCAACCTGGGAAGGGCCAATTTGGTATTTATGAACAGATGTGAATAATTCACTACTTGCAGGAAACCAGAGCCCTAAAGGTCGAGTGGGGAGGAAAAAAAGGAGGGAGGGATGCAGGATTGACTCCAATGTGCCCCAGTAAGTTGTTCCTGTCAGGCACAGACATACCCTTGAGTGCCAGTCTCTGGATTGTGCAGCTAAAGGTCAGGGGCTGCTGAGGTCTGAAAGATGGGGAGGTTCGGACTCTGTCCACCTGCCTCAGAGACTACAACTGCAATAATACATGTATGTCTGCATTGCTTTCTGTGGCTGCTGCTTTCCACAAGCACAAAATTAAAGGGACCCTTAGGAAGTGTGTCATTTTCTAAAAAAAAGTGGTTTCAGTGCCTCTGCTTACACTAGGCTGAGGAGATGTTGTTTGTCTTGAAATCTTTCAGTGAGTGGTGTTACTTGCCCTGGCCCCTGCACTCACTACGTCTCCTAATCATAACCTCCACCTCCACCTCATCCCCAAAGCCATGATACAGGCCTTGTGCACAGAAAAGGTGGTCAGCGTGCACTGGGTGAACTGCACCTCCCTCCCCTCAGACAAACAGCCAGTCCCCAAGACTTCACAGAGGGGGCTGATGTGGGTCATCTCCCCACGGAAGGGAGTCAGAGCTGCGGTGGTTCTGGGCCCAGGTGCATGGCCATTCTCCACGTTCTCAACACCAACTGTGCAACGTTTTGCAAGACATCTGCTGAGGGACTGTGTGGGCGCCCACCCCCAGAAGCCTACAGAAACTAAAATGACTCTAATGCCACTTTGTTCCTCCAAGCATCCATCAACTCAACTTGGCACTTTTTGTTTGTTTTGGAACAGTCTCATTTTGTCGCCCTTGGTAGAGTGCTGTGGTGTCCCAGCTCACAGCAACCTCCAAACTCTTGGGCTGAAGGGATTCTCTTGCCTTAGCCTCCCAGGTAGCTGGGACCACAGGTACCCACCACAACACCTGGCTATTTTGTTTAGAGGCAAGGTCTTACTCTGACTCAGATTGGTCTCAAACTTATGAACTCAAGCAATCCATCTGCCTTGGCCTCCCAGTACGCTAGGATTACAGGTGGGAGCCACTGCCCCCGGCTGGCACTTTTTTTAATGCCTTGATTTCTCCATCGGTAAAACTGGCAATAATTAGGCTTTATATGGCTTTGGGATTTGAAAGTGAAATTTTGACAACAAATCTAATGTTTGCTAGAGGGTGTTTTCACAGGTACACACCCATTGGGAACTGTCTCCTTGAACAAAGAATAAGCAGAGCTGGGGAGCAGGTGGCCTTGAGAATCTGATTTGTTGCAGAAATGGAGGAACTACGCACCAGGGAGCACCTGGCTTTCCTGCCTAAGTACACAGGGACTATGCATCTCACTTGCTGTTTCCTAGAAACAAGTACCCATTACATAAGTGGGTAAAAGGGGTGACAGCAAGTGTGAAGTGTGTCCCCTGCTAAGGCTGGGTGGGGTTCCCAGAAGCAGCCAATAAACATTCCTAACCAGCTACTGAGTCATACATAAGGACTTGGCACTGATGGGGCGGGGAGGAACTTAACTTGCCAGATTTAACTGCATGCCCTGAGCGTCCCCATACTGCTCCCTACAGCTCTCCTCTTTTGCAAGCCCTCATCAGGAAGGCCAGGGGCGTTCCTGAGCCTACAGTGGGGTCCGACCCCTCTTTGCAAGTGCAACCTTAGACCCTTCTAAGTCTCCCAGGATTCTCAGGTTTCACAATGGAATAAGACTGTCCAAGCCCTCCTAAAACACCTTTGTCACCAACTTTACCTCAAACTTGCCCATTTTCCAGAAGCTTGTGACTTTAGGCATGTGAGTCTCACTCATTCTCACAGTGCTTGTTAAGTTCGAAGCCCCAGCTTGGTGGGCAGAAAGCCTGTACACTGCCTGGCCTCTGCTTCATTCCATCCTTACCCCTAACATTCTCTGCCTCCTCTATCAACTGCACAACCCTGACATTCCAGTGTGTTTCTACTCCCCTGAGGGATTTAACTACACATCTGAAAGATTATTCAAACCCTCTTCATGCCTTCAGGAAGACCTGTTCCATCCCAAACTAATGAGAACCATCTGGGCTTTAAAACCTCCATCAGGCAGAGGCTGAGGCAAAAGAATAGCCTAAGCCCAGGAGTTGGAGGTTGCTGTGAGCTGTGTGATGCCAGAGACTCTGTCTCGACAAAAAAACCTCCCTCAGGCAGTAGCTCACGCAGCTAATCCTAGCACTTTGGAAGGCTGAGGCAGGAGGATCACTTGAGGCCAGGAGTTCAAGACCAGGTTGCCAACATAGTGAGACCCCCCCCATCTCTAAAAAAAAAATAATTAGCCAGGAGTGCTGGCTGCTCACCTGTCACCCTAGCTGCTAGGAAGACAGAGGTGGGAAAAGTGTTTAAGCCCAAGAATTCAAAGCTGCACTGAGCTATGTTTGTACCACTACACTCCAGCTTGGGCAAAAGAGTGAGACTCTTTAAAAAAGTAGAACCTCCCCTCCCCCCACAGATGTTTAGCATCCTCCCAATAACTGCTTAATTTAATTTCTGCAGCATAAGTCTGCTGCAGGGAAATGAGGACTTTGCTTCTGGCTCCCTGCAGGTGGCACAGGGAAGGTACCAAAGGCAGTGTTTGCTGCTCCGTTGTTTTTCCAGTTGCTGCTCTACAGTTCTAACAGCGCTGCCCCTCCCCACCACATCACACCCAGGCACTCATCCAGGCAGCCACCCCTGTGGTTTGAAATAGTCTTTATTTTGTAAACATCTGTTTAAAGTAGATGAACCCTGCTCCAATTCATATAATAGACCCGAGACACAGTACACAGGTCACCCGTAACAGGGAGATGGAGGGGGTACAGGTGGCAGGCCTGGGGCTGGGCTGAGTCTCTGGTAGCAGGTACCGAGTAAACAGGAGAGCCTGCTCAATGGCCTGGGCCTCAAGCCACAGCCCAGACCACATCCTGGACTGCAGGAGTTTAGGGGCAACAGGCCGACTCTGATACCTGGTGAGCATGGCTGCAGCCTAAGGTCCCAAGTCTCCTTCTGCTCCCGTTCCTTTCCCCAGCTGCAGACTGGGCTAAGCAGCCCACAGAACCAGATCCCTTGTTTTCTCTTCCAGAACCCTCAGGGTGCAGTAAAAATATAGTCCCTCTTTCATGAGGGAGAGAGGAGAGAAAGATGATCCACCTGATCCTCTGGGAGCCGGTGCCTCCTACTTCTTTCCTGACTGAGGGCAGGCCAAGGGCTAGCATGCCCCACCCCGTGTGAGGCTGCAAGGTCTTGATACCCAAGAGGCCAGCCCTCGAGGAAGCAGCCCAGCCATAGTCATGGCTCCACCCTAAAACGCCAGCTCTTTCTCAATAGACAATGATTGATAACCACTCCAGCTCTTTTCCTTCTTCCATCCAACCTAGCCCATTCCTAAATCCTGAGCCACCCTCTCCTGCTGGGTGTGTCCTGGCTTGATAAGAGTCAGGGGGAAAGGTTTGGTGGTTTTATCTCAACCCTTATGTGAAGCAGTAAGGAAGTAGGGCTCTTACCCTTCACAGGTGTGCCCTGGAATCGAGTCCTTAGTGGGTGAATGCCCAATGCCTAGTTCCAGGCCCCGCCACATATCATGGCTAATGTGTGGAGGAAGAACAACCCTCTGACCTAGACCTTTGGTACCTTGGAAAGGGGAGACAGAACCCTCATAGGGTGGTAAACTACTTGTTTCTTTTTAAGGGGCTCCTTCAAGCTACTCTTGGGCCACATGGGGTTAAAGAAACTTCCAGAACACACAGTGCTGGAGGAGGGAGTCCTCTTCCCTCCATCTGCAGCCACAGTGCATCTGGCAAACTCTCGACCCTAAATCAGGAGCTGGGAGGGCTGGAGGGCACTTGTCTTGAAGGCTGATGGGAACAGCACCTAGCTCTTCTTCCCATGAAGACACTGTCTTTCCCCCACAAACTGTGGATCTCAGGAGACCCTTGAGAGCTGGAGGGCAGGCTCAGTCCTCTGCCAGGACATCTGGGGAAATGCTCTTTTTACCCAAGAAATGGGAGGTGGGGCCCAGGAAGTCCTGCTGCAGCTATTTCCCATCTGCTTTGCAAAATGCCATCCCTCCCTTGCTCCTAACCTGACACTACCAGCTAGTCCTTCATCCCAAATGCTCCCTCCCTGGAGTGCAGGGGGGACTTCACAGTGTCACTGCCCCCAGGGTTCTCCCTGCCTCTGTTCACAGGCCTTGGTTCACATCTTTAAAATCAGGAGCCCAGATGGGGAGGAACTGTGTACATGCTGCATGGGAGGTAGAGAATGGGGGTGACTTTTTCTCCCTGCCACCCCCCTCATCACTTATTTTCTGTCTCCAAAGCACCTGCCTCTGAGCTCAGCTCCCCACTGAGGCAGGCAGGAAGCCAAGCGAGGCTGGAGCTCAGGCAAGGGGAGCAAGGAGAGGTAGGACAGCCCCAGGCTGAAGACCCCCAGGCTGGCGTCTCCCTCCTACCTTGATGTTTTGCTTCTCCAGGTCACTGGGGAGGCTGGCTCATGGCACGGAAGGGACAGTGGGGAGAAAAGGACGAAGCAGCACCCTGTAGCCTTTGGGCCACCCATGGAATAGGGCGGGGGCTCTCCCTGGAGCAGTGGCTGGCATGTCCCCATGAGCCTGGGTCCATTCCCTTGGACAGGGTCGGCAGGGAGGAAAGCAAGCTCTGCACCCACGCACACGGCAGGACACACAGGACAGGGGTGCGAGGGGCTCTGACGGGGCGGGAGACAACGCGGGAACTTCACAGTGGCCTCGACGCTGGCCCTGGCCACTGTCTGGGGATCTTGGGGCAGCAAGATGGTGCCCACAGCACATTGTGGGGTCAGAGCAGGCCTGTGGCTGGGCAACAGGCTGAAGGAGACCTCTCTAGGGCAGAGGGAAGAGGCTGCCCAGGGATGACAGCCAAGCTGCCCTCAGGGCCAGGCAGGGGAGTGGCAGCTACTGGCATTCCACAGGGTCATCAGACGGGAGGGCCTCAGCGGGGCGGAGCCAGGCTCCCTGTCTGCCCACAGGCCTCCTGAGGGATGAGGGTGCTGTGTGGGGTGCCCCACGTAGGACTCAGCACCAGCAGGTTTTCGAAGAGTTCACTGGACCCTCGGGTTTGCCCTCCTCCTCCTCCAGCTCTGTCAGCGTCAGCTCGTTGCCAGCACGCGTCTGGAGCCCTTCCAGCTCCTTCCTGTGGGCCTGCAGCACCAGCTCTGTCAGCCGTGTGAACGACTGGAAACCAAGGGCACGGGTTAGTCTGGCATCCTCTCTTCTGCTCCCGGCCACTAGCCTGGGCTGAGGTCTGTCTCATCCGCGGGCCCCACCTCGCACCCCCCCCACACACATGCGACTCAGGCAGGAGGGACAGGAAGCTGGCCACAGGGCTCTCACCTCTTTAATGTTGAGGTTGGTGCAGGCACTTGTTTCATAAAAATCCATGCCATACTCCTTAGCCAGCTGCAAGAGAAGGACATTGCTAAAGGAGAGTCAGTAAGGGAAGGACAGTGGCCACCTTGCCAGTCTGCCACTGTACTCGTAGACCACACATGTGACAGAACCTCAGAACAGACTTCTCAGACAGCACTGGGAGCTCTGAGACATAGGTTGGCAAAGGTGGGGGCCGATGCCCCACAAATACACCTCCCGATCTGCCCTCCCCCCAGCACACACAGGTGACATCAGGAGACAAAGACACGAGATATTGTGGCAGCATGGCTCTGGAGTCCAGCAGCCCTACACTGGCACACCAGTGCTGCATCACTGGGGATGATACTTAGTCTAAGCCCCGGCTTTGTCTTCCAGGAAAGGCCTGAGAGAGACTACCATCTGAGGTTGTGGACTGATTAAGTGGGGTCGCACGCCCAAAAGTCCTTGCTTAGCACAATGCCACAATGCAGTACTCCATACATGCTATCATTCAAGTAGGCTTCATCTCTACTTTCAAATTTGTCAATGACCCTGTATTATTTTTTATACCAAAAAATCAATTTTATTTTAAGTGCTAATGGAAAGCTATTGAGTGAAGAGATAGAGAAAAACTCTTGAGGCCCACAGAGTGAGTGAGTGACTCGTCTGAGAAATAGCTATCTTTCCTTCTGTGCTCTGGGAGGACGGTCTCCCTGCAGACCTGGCCACTGCCCCAGCCCCAGCCCCATCCTCCTACCCTCTGTGTCCCCAGGACTTGTTTGACAAGGGTGCATTCTCCCTGGATTTTTCTTCTTGCCTCTTTCCAGGCACAAGGAGGGATGGGGTGGGATGGGAAATCTATTTCCTGACTGGAAAATGGCAGCTATGCCAGAATGCTGTTAGAGAAGCTAGCAACTTAAAACAGCAACCCTTCCTCGTCACTAACACAGGTTAGTTACTCAGTCTCACTCTGTCACCCTGGTAGAGTGCTGGGGCATCAGAGCTCACAGCAACCTCAAACTCTTGGGGTTAAGTGATCTTCCTGCCTCAGCCTCCCGAGTAGCTGGGACTACAGGCACCCGTCACAACGCCTGGCTAAGTTTTTCTATTTTCAGTAGAGATGGGGTTTCACTTTTGCTCAGGCTGATCTTAAACTCCTGAGGTGGAGCAATCCACCTGCCTCAGCGTCCCAGAATATTAGGATTATAGGCATGAGCCACTGTACCTGGCTTGGATGACCTCTTAAGCAGAGGGCAATCCTGCTTTTGGGAACTTGGACCTGGGAGAGTTATTGTCCAAGAGATCTTTGTTTGTGGGGTTACCCCAATAACTGTCCTGAAGGACAAAGAGGATACCCTCTGAACATGGCCACTCCCCTAGTCCTCAGGATGCAAGAACATGTGGGAGGACTCATTCATTGGTGGCAAACACTTGCGCACTCCTGGGCCCCACACTCAGGACTGGCCCTAGACGTGTAGCAGAGGACCCGGGGTGAACTTACCTGCTGCCCTTGCTCTCTCCCCACCTGCCGTTTCTGCTCCTCATCGGCCTTATTCCCTATAAGAATCTTCTGGACGCCTTCTGGTGCATACTGGGGAAAAAGGATGGGCAGAACCGCCATGAGTCTCACCCCTCCTCCAAACCACCATCAAGTTTAAGACACTAGCGGCAGGGTGGGTTGCCTAGATGCAGGTGTAAGACTCCTCTAAGTGCCATGGCTGACCCCATGGAGGTCGCCAGGATAGCTTAGAGCAGCTTTAGTTAACACTGGTACTTCCTTGGGTTGGACAAGTAGTATCTGAGCTGGATGGAAAGGACGCTGGACTTGAGTCCAGCCCTCACTCTATAGATGAGGAACTGGGGACCTAGAGAGAAAAGGCTCCATAGCTATCATGTAGAGCCAGGACTAGAACTGCAATCACACAACTGGGCCCGAGATTTCAGGACAGAAGCTGCTCACAGGACCCACTTGGAACTAACTCATTTCTGAGGAAAACACAGCCGTGGAGGCCTGGTGGGCAGCTCAGCTTCTTCCCCAGATCTCACCCAGAGGTCTTCATCCAGGGCTGTGGAAGGCAAGGGTTTCTAGAGGCATCCACTCGCCAGCCCCCACCAGGCCCTGGCCTCGCCTTCCCTGTGAGCACCCGCCCCCAGGCCCTGTCGGGGAGGCGGCGTCTCCTACCTCATCTACATCACTGACCCACTTCATGATGTGCTGGTAAGAACGCTCGCTGCTAATATCGTAGACTAAAAATATTCCCTGAGAGAGAAAAAGAGAGGGGCAAGGAAGTGGGTGCACATGGACGGAGAAAGGGCCGTGGCGCCTCGCAGGTCAGGCCCCACTCCCCAATCTCAGCACCTGGAAAGTCTCCTCTCCCAGACCCTGCCACTGCCCCTTCCTAGGCCCAGCACAGAACGCCCTGGGGTGGGAGGTACCCACCATCACTAACGGGTGGACTTTGGCCCAGGGTGGAGGTGGAGGTGGGGGCCTGTCCACAGTAAGTGTTCTGTGATGGGCGGTGAACACCTAAAAGATGGCCTTGAGCTCCCTCCCTGCAGGCCATCTGAGGGGCCCATTTCGGGGCTAGGACTGTGGGGGGCAGCTTCCCACTTCCAAACCCCCCAAATGGTGGCTCACCTGGGCCCGTCGATAGTACTGCTTTGTGATGGTCTGATAGCGCTCCTGCCCCGCTGTGTCCCTATAGTACAAAGGCAGTCTCTCAGAGAAACAGGGGCCACGGAAGCATGTGGAGAAGGGAGGAGCAGGGTAAAAAATCAGGGGTGCTTTATCCCTAAAGGGATGAAGATACACCTGACTGTGCAGTCGGAGGCCTGGTCATCTATACTGGTGCTGATGAGGTCTGCAAGGCCTTGGCCCCTCTGGACAAACGCCTTTCTGGCAGACAGACACCAAGGCCACAACCATCAGCTCAGCCTCAGATAGCCCTCTCTAGATTCGGGCCACTGTGCCCAGATTTGGTATAGTAGGGGTGCTGCTATACCCCTGCCCATGGGACCTCTGGAGGCAGTGCTCATATTATTCTAGAATGGGCAGGCAGCTGCAGAGACAGGCAAAGGCAGTGCCGCCAAGGCCTGCAGGCCACAGAGTCACAGTGGCACCTTGTGGCTACTTGTGGAAAGTGCACCACGCAGTGCAGTGTGGAGGTACTCTCACAGGGTCCCACCCTAAATGAGGGAGGGTGGCTCATCCTCTTCTGATCTAACCACAGAGTGGCACAGCCCAAGGGTACAGCTTGATTCTGAGACAAACTCACAATAGTTTGCCGATTCCTTCTAGCTCCTGCACTTTGGTGATTTGTGGTCAATCCTATAAAGTTTCTTAAGAAAGAGACCTGCAATTAAGGCTCATAGGAGGAGACAGGCTTCTGAGACTGGTTTGTCCATCAGAGAAGTGAGCAGTCCTCCCAAAGAAAGCCTGGAGATTTTACACATTAAAGGAGCAGCCTGACTCAGTGCCTACAGCTCAGTGGTTAGGGCGCCAGTCACATACGCCAAGGCAGAGGGGCTTGAACCCGGCCCAGGCCTGCTAAACAACAATGACAACTGCAACAAAAAAATAGCCAGGCGTTGTGTCGGGCGCCCTGTAGTCCCAGCTACTTGGGAGGATAAGGCAAGAGAATCACTTAAGCCCAAGAGTTTGAAGTTGCTGTGAGCTGTGAGGTCACAGCACTCTACCGAGGGCAACATAATGAAACTCTGTCTCAAAAAAATAAAATAAGGAGCAGCCCAGGGTCCTCTCTCCTCTTCCTACCCAACTCACCAAATCTGTATCCGTACTTTGATGCCATCTACCTCTATGGTCTTCATCTTAAAGTCAACACCTGGGGAAAGGAAGAAAGCAAGAAAGTGAGCCATGGGCAGCGTCTGTGGCTCAAAAGAGGAGGGCACGGCCCCATATGCTGGAGGTGTGGGTTCAAGCCCAGCCCCAGCCAAAAACTGCAAAAAAAAAGTGAGCCGTGATAGGTAAGGCTCAGGGCACTCCCACTTGAAGGGATTTCGTTTGGGTTTATTTCGGCAGAGATGAGATAGGCAAAAGGCTTTCTTTACCGAAAAACTGATTCTTATGAAGTGTCTGGAGCTTTGAAGAGGGTTGTCCTTGCTCCCTGAGCTAAAAGATGCCAACAGTAAAGAGCTTGGGGGCCGCAGACAGGCCGGATGGACCTGGAGAGACCCGGATGGGTCTGTTCGCCACCACCCTGCTGAACAGACTCACGGCGAGCCTCGATCGCTCACTTGTGATGACTTCCTACTCACACTTCTGCAGAGAACCACTTGTCTTCACCCTTCCTGAAATTCATTTGCCTGGTTCATCTCTCTCTCTGCCTTGGTACCCACCAGGAGAGACTGCAGCACCGCTTGAGCGTGGGGGAAGCATGCGGACTGAGGAAAGGGGAGGACTGCCCCAACTGTGGCTGTGCAAGAAGCCTTGGCCCCAGCAAAAGCCCACCAAGGCCTCAGTGGATGTCTCTCGTTGACTAAGTCCTGTTTACCATTGCTGTTTACTGGAAGGAATGTGGGCTCTGAAGTCCTAACTCTGGCCTTTAACTCACAGCTGTGACTTCAGGCACCTTGTTTCGCTGGGCTTCCATCTCCTTATCAGTAAAGTCTTCATTTGGAGACATTACCAATCACCTCTGCAGGTTGCTGACAAGACCACATGAGACACAGTGCCTGGCGCAATCAACCGCAGCTCTTATAACCTAGTACAGCACATAGTGCGTGCTTGTGAGTGAGGCTGTGGCATGATGTGTCACTAGGGGAGGGACAGGAAGTGTGGCGTTCTCAGGTTCCCCTGCCCAAGTGCTGGAGGAGTGAAGCCGCGAAGAGACACAGGAACACAAGGGCTTTGGCAAAACAGCCCAGAGTGGAGACATATGGGTGGAAATTTGCAACAGCAGTGGCAGGCCTGACCCCGAGTGATGACAGAGTGAGGAGCAGAGAACTTTTAACCTCCCCACCCTTAACTGAACCAGGCACAGTGCCCAGTGTTCAAGAGCTGTGTCCAGGGTTAACTAAACTTCAGTCCTTGTGTGTTCCTTGGAGCCAGGTCAGCAGTGCACATCCTTAGCTACAGCTTTCAGATGGGAGTGCAGGAAAGACACAGTTCTGGACGGTCTGTCTGCAGGTTTTCCTCCCTTCCTGCCCACCATCCTCTTTTGAATTTAAAAAAGGTTAGCAGCCCCAGGCAGGACCTTCAAGTGGCCTCTGTCCTGCTCTCTACACTTGGACCCTCCACTGAGTTACCTCCAATTGCAGCCTGCTCATAGCAAGCGGGCCCCTTCCCTTACCCAGCAGGCCCAGTGCCGGCACCCCCAACACCACAGCCGATGTACCTCTGCATCAGTTATTTGCCAAACAGGAAAACATCTCCCCTTTATCCAGCCTTCTCCAGCCTTCTGCAAATACAGAGTAAATTCTGTCCCTTCCTTCCCATCATCGAGACCAATCATCACTTAATTACAAGGGAGAAAAAGACTCTGAACAGGCGACCCGAAGTAAATCAAGTTGGTCAGATGTGAATCATTGTTCACCTGCTCAAGCTGATTCATACCTATTGGGCTGTACTTTTCCAAATAGGCAATGCCTGGCGGCCCTTCTTCCATGTGTACAAAGAGAGGGCACAGAAGTAGAGGAGGGAAGGGGAGAGGCAGCTGGCCTTGGCACAGGTAGGTGCGTGAGCTTCCTCCCGCCTGGATAAACAGTTACCAGGAATTTGCTTCTCCCTAATAGCTGGCATGGAAGGAAATCAAAACCATTCTTGAAGACTGGGCGAGGTGGCTCACACCTGTAATCCCAGCACTCTAGGAGGCCAAAGAGAGTGGATCCCTTAAGCTCAGGAGTTCCAGACCAGACTAAGCAAGAGCCAGACCCTATCTCTACTAAAAAAATTTAAAAACTAGGCAGGCGTTGTGGCAGGCGCCCGTAGTCCCAGCTACTTGGGAGGTTGAGGCAAGAGGATTGCTCAAGCCCAAGAGTTTGAGGTTGCTGTGAGCTATGATGTTCACTGCACTCTAGCCTGGGCAACAGAGTGAGACTGTGTCTCAAAAAAAAAAAAGTGTGTGTGGGGGGGGTGGGGGGGGATGCTTTTTTCCTATGAGAAAAGAGTGGACGGAGGAATACAGGAAAGCAGACGACTGTTACGAAAGGTAAGACTGACAAAGAAACAGGGATGGACCCAGGGCTGTGATTCCTCATCACCTCCTCCCTCACTTCTTAGCTGTGTGGCCAGGGACCAAGGCTGAGGAATTCTGGGGTCTCGCAGCAACTCCACCACCACCTTGCAGCCTAGGCCTTACTGGCCACCCAGTAAAATTTGTCTTAACACCCCTGAGAAGTCCAATGCTTCCCTTTTGGCTATTCATATGTATTAACATCCGATACATACGCGAAACAGAGTAAGTCTATGTTTTTGGAAAGGTTTTCCTCCCTCCCTGCCCACCCACCCTCTTTTAAATTTAAAAAAGGTTAGCAGCCCCAGTTCCTTCTGCTCTCCACACGCTGGGGCCCCCACTGTGTCACTTCCACTCATGGCCTGCCCACAGCAACCTGGCCCCTCCCCTCTCCAGTGTGGCTACTGGGTTTTTTCCACTGCTCAGCACTGCAGGACAAAGCCAACCACTGGCCTTATTTTGTCCCCTACTGACTCATGCTTTCTCACCTCAGTTGGCCCTCCCGGCTGCTGAGGAAACTGTTCACTCACATGTGTGTCCATCTATCACATCCTCACAACCACTCTCCTCCTGCTGGGGCGTAAGCCCCAACGCGCCCTCCCCACTGTCTCATGGCCCAAAGAAGCCACCTGCCGAAAACTCTCCTCTGGGGTCACTTCCCTTCTGCAGTTTCCTGTTCTCTCTGCTTTCCCTGGGAAGAGTCCTGGTCCTTCCCCAGACTCACTTCTCCCCGTCCCCATTGCCCCATCCAGTGCCCTGGTCACTGTGTCTCTAGAACTGTGGGAAGAAGGGACAGTCTCCATCTACTTCTGTTGGTTTCTCATTCTGGCTCCTCCGAGACCCAATTTCTCACACTTTAAGGCGCAGGCGAATCACCTGAGGACAGAGTTAAAATGCAGATTCTGGGTCTTTGTTTTTGAGACAGAATCTCACTCTGTCACCCTCAGTAGAGTGCCATGGTGTCACAGCTCATGGCAACCTCAAACTCCTGGGCTCAAGTGATCCTCTTGCCTCAGTCTCCCGAGTAACTGGGACTACAGGCACTCATCACGACACCCAGCTAATTTTTCTATTTTTAGTAGAGACAAGATCTTACTTTGCTTAGGCTGGTCTTAAACTCCTGAGCTCAGGCAGTCCACCTGCTTCAGCTACCCGAATGCTAGGATTACAGGCATGAACCGTGTAGATTCTGATTCAGCAGGTGTGGGTTTAAGGCCTGAGGCCTTACACAAAGCTTCCAGGTAAAGCCAGTGCTGCTGGTCCACGGGCCCCACTTCTGAGTAGCAAGCTGCTAGAGCAATGGTGCTCAAAGTGCATCCCTGAACCTACAGCAACAGCAGAACTGGGACTTGTGGGAAATGCACATTCTTGGGCCCTTCTGCTTCAGCAAGACCTCCAGGCGATCCTCACACATACCTAAGTGTGAGAATTGCCTTGGGACAAAAGCTGTGCACCTGCAGTGTCTGGGAGGTGGGGGGTGGTGGCTATTTCTCCAGGTGGCTTTGCAGAGCCTCAGCTTTAAACCACCTGGGACAATTAAAAGAAAGAAACAAAACAGCTACCTGGACTTGCCTAGACCTACTAAGAGTGAGGCCCAGAAACCTGTGTTTTGTTCTGTTGTTTTTGAGATGGAGACTCACTTTGTCACCCTTGGTAGAGTGCTGTGGTGTCATAGTTCACAGCAACCTCCAACTCTTGGGCTAAAGCAATTCTCTTCCCTCAGCCTCCCAAGTAACTGGGACTACAGGCACCCACCACAACACCCGGCTAGAGAAACCTGGGTTTTTAACAGCACCATGGGTGACTGTTAGGGAGAGGAAAGTTTGGGAGCGCTGATGTAGCAGAGGAGACGTCGTTGGCACTGGATCCTGGGTGTGGCACTTGCTGTGTGACTCTGGGTAAGTCTTCACTTGTCCCAGCTTCAACTGTCCTATCTGTAGGATGAGACGCTGCCTCCTGAGGGCTGCTGTGGGCTATAAGCTGAAGTCTGCAAAGCGCCTGCCACACTGCAGTCCTCTCATCTCGGCCTTCCCTGTGCTGGAAACAGGTTTCCTGGGAAGGGTCGGGAAAGCTGTTTAATTGAAAGCATCCTCATCGGGCAGCTCAGTGGGTAGGTCGCCGGCCCCATATACCAAGGGTGGTGGGTTCAAACCGCACCTTGGCCAAACTGCAACAAAAAAATAGCCGGGGTTTGTGGCAGGCGTCTGTAGTCCCAGCTACTTGGGAGGCTGAGGGAAGAGAATCGCTTAAGCCCAAGAGCTGGAGGTTGCTGAGAGCAGTGTGACGCCAGGGCACTCTACCGAGGGTGACAAAGTTAAGACTGTCTCAAAAAAAAAAGGAAAGAAATGCAAGTTCTCAGGGCTTATGCCACCAGAGCTTGAGAACCCATCTCCACTCCTCCAGCCAGAAGCACACCCAAAGCCACGTTAGTATGCGACTTGTCCTCATAGCACACCTCAGCTGTGAGCCTAGGCCCTCAGGTCTCCTGCCTGCCCCATGAAGTGAGGGCACTGCCACAGGAGGAGCACAGAGGCCGAGGAGCTTACTCACGTTCCCACACCCCACAGCGGGGCCAGCCTGGAAAGTGGTGCTGACCCCTCAGCCAGTGGCTTCCCAGGACACTGAGGATGACGAAGCTGACTGCTTTGCATTCACCCCCGGCACTGCTGTTCTGGCATTTGGAAGCATCTGGGAGTGAGGCAGGGGCACACATGGGATGAGCCTGCTGTCTGCGTCCCTCCAAAATTCTTTTTGTTTTTGAGACAGAGTCTCACTTTGTCACCCTCAGTAGAGTGCCATAGCGTCATAACACAGTAACCTCCAACTCTTGGGCACAAGGAATCCTCTTGCCTCAGCCTCCCCAGTAGCTGGGACTATAGGCACCAGCCACAATGTGTGGCTATTTTTAGAGACAGGGTCCCACTCTGGCTCAAGCTGATCTGGAACCTGCGAGCTCAGGCGAGCCGCCTGCCTCAGGCTCCCACAGTGCCAGTGCTAGGATTACAGTTATGAGCCACCACACCAGCCTGCCCTCCAAAATTCTTATGTTGAAACTTAATCCCCACGCAGTGATATTGGGAGGTGATTTGGTCATGGGATCAGCACCCCTGTAAAAGAGGCCTGAGGGAGACTGCCTACCCCGTTTTACCCTCTCCCTCGTGAGGGTGGAGCTGGAAGCTGCCACCTTTGTGGCAGACAGCAGTCTTTACCAGACACCAAATCTGCTGGCCTTGACGGTGGACTTCCCAGCCTCCTGAACTGTGAGCAGTAAGTTTCTGTTGTTTATATTACCCCAGTTTTCTGTTACAGCAGCCTGAGGACACCCCCCATAACCTACTTTCAGGGATGTCCTTTCTCCCTGAGATGGTTTGACTACAGGAAGCCCAGATCATCACTCTGACAGTGTCCTTGCGAGACAGTCTATTTCTTTTCCTGGGTACAAAAGGAGCAGCACACAGAGTGGCAAGAACCCTAAACCTTCTACTCAGCTCCAGCAGACGTTCCTAGAGCCCCTGGAGCCCCAGGAAGTCATAAATGGGGACCTCTCCCACCAAATCCCCAAAGGACAGTGAGCACCTCACTGTCCTTCTCAATGCAGCAGACGTGCCCAGCACGCTGTCTGCCACCCTCAGTGTCCCTTTCAGGGTAGAACTTCTTGGCCCCAAATCCCTGTTCAGGGGAGTAGGCCTGGGTGCAGCATGTTCTTTGAGGAGAAGCAGCTTCGGACAGGTCCATCCACAGGCTTGGCTGGTGACCCCCAAGGTGACCTGGCCAACAGGGGCCAGGCAGTTTGCTCAGCTGATCAGATCAGCTCCCCCCACCAGAGGGGTCTGGCCAGTAAGCAGTGAGAGAAGCAGGAGGCACACGGACACTCAGAACAGCAGAAAGGCCTAAGCATGCTGGCTGGATTTGGGCTGGGGGCACTGGGTCCAGCACAGCCACCAGTCCAGACACCAGGGTCAGCTCACAAGTATCCACAGGGCACAAGCTCCTTAGGGACTCCTGGGAGTGCCTCGGGTTGCCTATAGACTCACAGCTGTGGCTGCCTACTGCTGCCTAACGGCCCCTCGCAAGCTGGGGGGCAAGACACTTGAGCGGTGAGCCAGGAGCTGGGAGGAAGACATCTGCAGTAATGCTCCCTGCTCCTTCCTGCCCTGTTTTTTGTCTTCTAGCCCCAAGTAGACCTAAAGAACCTAAGGGCAGAGAATAGATTTTGTGTTTGACAAAGTTTCGTTTTGTTGGCTTGTTTTCTTTCTTTTTTTTTGGAGACAGAGCCTCAAGCTATCACCCTGGATAGAGCGCCGTGGCATCACAGCTCACAGCAACCTCCAATTCCTGGGCTCAAGCGAGTCTCCTGCCTCCGCCTCCCAAGTAGCTGGGACTGCAGGCGCCCGCCACAACTCCCGGCCATTTTTTGGTTGCAGCCGTCATTGTTGTGTGGCGGGCCCGGGCTGGATTCGAACCTGCCAGCTCAGGTGTACGTGGCTGGCGCCTTAGCTCGTTGAGCCACAGGCACCTAGCCTGTTGGCTTGTTTTTTAAATTTCAGCTCCTGTGCCGGCAGAGCACCAGGCATACGGAAGCAATTCCACACAGGGAACCCCCGAGAGCGGGGCATACGGAGGGCCAGGGCCGGGACAGGCTTCCTGCACCTGGACGCCTCACAGGCACTGGCAAGAAAAGCTCCTCGGTTAAGGGATGGTGCCAGTCCCTGATACGCCCATGGATGGTGCTGCCCTCACCTGAGGCAGCCTTGGGCCCGTCACTCTTCCTGCTGTGTCTCTGGCTGTGTGGCCTTTTCCTTTCCAATAGCAGTCTCAGGGACCAATGGCATTGCCATGGGAGAACTGGGGACAGGGGTGGGGGAGACAGTGGCGGGATGGGGGCAGGGCACGGGATATTCACTGGGCTCTGAGACAGCCCAGCTCACCTTGTGCAGGGCACAGGGAAGAGCTGACAGCCTCTCCAGCCTAGCAGAGGAGGTGCTATGAAGAATGGAGAGGAGACAGGGCACACCCAGACCAAAGGACACTCCTCTCGGTCACAGTCTGGCTCCAAAGAAAGCCTTGGACGGGTGCGTGGAAGAAGTGAGGCTCAAGAGCAGTGTGAACATTAAGAACGGATCAGGAGGCTCAGTGCCTGTGGCTCAACGGGCTAAGGCGCCAGCCACGTACACCTGAGCTGGCGGGTTCGAATCCAGCCCAGGCCCACCAAACAACGACGGCTGCAACCAAAAATTGGCCGAGCGTTGTGGTGGGCACCTGCAGTCCCAGCTACTTGGGAGGCGGAGGCAGGAGACTCGTTTGAGCCCAGGAATTGGAGGTTGCTGTGAGCTGTGATGCCATGGTACCCTATCCAGGGTGACAGTTTGAGGCTCTGTCTCATAAAAAAATAAGAAAAAAAAAGAACAGCTCAGGAGGTCAGACTTGCTTCTAATCTCTCTTACCACTAATCTCCTGTGTGGCCTGAGGAAAGCCCAGGTAGCATCTCTTTCCCTCTTTCCTCTCCTGTGAGGTGGGGGTGGGGGTGACAATGTCTGATGTCAAAGAACTCTTGTGAGGATGATGCTGTCACACAATGCAGGCCTGGCACACGGGACTTTATCAAGTGAGGCAGGAGAAGCGATCGACCTTCCCCAGGGAAGGATGAGACGAAGGAGCCCCGAGTCCCAGTGCGGGCACAGAAAGCTCTGGGAAGCAGAGTGGGGAGCTCCTACTGGGGGAGGGCGGAGGGTGTGGCAGGGAGGGGAGGCAGCCCCAGCACTAAGCTGAATTTCAAGGAGAAGAGATATCGGCACTGCTAGTAGAGCCCAGGTGGGTCCCAGGGTCTGGCCACAACCTATTAATAAATTCTGGCACAGGCAGGGTGTGCACCTCATGGGGTTAACGTCAGGTGCCAGCTTGCCAGCCTGCCAAGTGCCACATGCTTCAGTGGAAACAAGACTGCTTCTGGGTGCCAAATGTTATCACCATAATCAACCAACCACAGCCCAAAGGACAGGCAGTGTGACCTGAGCCTTTTCATTAGCAATGAGACCCCACAACAAGGAACAACTCAATACACCTGAAACCCAAGGCAGACACCCAATATCCGGGCCACAGTGGCTCCAGTTACCAAGCATGAGTCCCAGGAATGCCTTCCACCCCCTTGGGGAATCTGCATGCGCTGAACATGTGGGGTTCCCATAGGTTGTGGCAGGAGGTCACCTCCAAAAAGGTCACCCACGAACAGCCCTAGAACAAGCGTTAGGAAAAGGCAGACCCCAAGGTGGCAGGGGTGAGTGCCTGACTTTGTCACCCCAAACAAGGCATCATAATAATCCCCTTTTCAAAACCCTCTTTTCAAGCAGCACCTGTGGCTCAAAGGAGTAAGGCGCTGGTCCCATATGCCGGAAGTGGCGGGTTCAAACCCAGCCCTGGCCAAAAACTGCGGGAAAAAAAAAACAACCCTCTTCTCAGCAAAAAATATATTAGGAGACCAATAATGCCATCTCCCCCAGCTGAGGACAAGGACAGGGAGGAGAATGACACAGGGATCGTGGGGAGACAAAGCAAGAAAAGTCCCTCACAGCATGCGGGGCACCTGTGTCCAAACCTGCCCGTTGCTTGTCCCTGTCCTGTCTGTAGACTCCCAGCTCACTGCTGGCCTGTGTACTGACTGATGTCCTCCTCTGCAGAGCTCACACTGGCCCTCACACCAGCTCCACTCGGGGAAAGGTGCACCCGGAGCTCTGGATAAATGCGTTAGTCCCCACTCGCATGGCCTTGCTCTGGGAGTGACAGGAAACAGGAATAAAACAAGGGGCCTGGGTCTTGGCAGAAAGAATCCTGATCCTCTAACTCACTCCAAGCTTGTGTTTTTACATCTAGAGCACGGGGGTCAAGATGTCTGATTCAGATGCTCACCCAAAAGAAATGCTCAAGACTTCAGAGTGATGTTCTGTTTCTTGTTCAAATCTCAAACAGATACGAACATACTTACATCCTCAACACAGGACAGTCAGAGAGGGAGGACCAGGACAACTCTGGGGGCCACCACCTTCACATAAAGTCTTGAAGGGTCAGTCATTGGGGACCCTGGGCCTCAGCCCTCAGAGACTGTTATCAACTGGAAGGTTTCCCAGTCAAACATGTAGTCCTGGGAGGCTGGAAGGAAAGCGGGGCCCCAGTGCTCCTAGAAGCTTCTAACTCCAGAGCCTCTCGCTGCCAAGGGGGTCCTGGAAGCTCACTCCAGCAGCTGGCTGAGCTGATGAGCATCCTGACATTAGCAGTGACCCTGAATGACAGACACCAACCTTGGACCTCCACACCCACCAAGGAAAGCCCCTCACACACTGGGATCACAGGAGCCCCTTTCTCACTGCTATGTCTGAGCTTCTCCTAGGACAGGATCTCAGCAGAAGAGTGAAAAGCTACTGGAAACAGGTCACACCTTGCAGAATACGCCCCCCCTTTTTATTCCAAACATGGGCCTAGCATGGCAAGCTTGTGTTTTATGAGTCCCACAAAATCAATACTACCTTCAACTTCCCTCAGGGAAGAGTGAGAGTCCTCTAGGATGCATGCATTCATTCATTCATTCACTCAAACAGTTACTGAATCCTTACTATATACCGGGCACTAAGCTAGGTATTAGAAGGCAAGCAGTGAACAACACAGGAGAATCTTTGTTGTCAGACAGCTTCCATTCTAGTGGGAAGGACGGACAGCAAGTACCTAACGCCTAATTTCAGAGCAGTGTTACAAAGCAGAAACAGGATTGGCTCAGCACCCATAGCACAGTGATTATGGCGCCAGCCACACACACTGAGGCTGGTGGGTTCAGGCCCAGCCTGAGCCAGCGAAACAACAATGACAACTGCAACAAAAAATAGCCAGGCATTATGGCGGGCACCTGTAGTCCTAGACTTGGGAGGCTGAGGCAAGAGAATCACTTAAGCCCAAGTGTTTGAGGTTGCTGTGAGCTGCCGTTATGGCACTCTACCAAGGGTGACATAGTGAGATCTGTCTCAAAAAAAAAAAGCAGAAGCAGGATAGAGAGTAGACAGTCGTGTGTAAGCTACTTCAGACTGGCTGGTTGGTGAGGACCTTTTGAAGAAGGTGATATTTTGAGATGAGGCCTGAATGACAAGAAGGTACCAGCAGGGAAAAAATCTGAAGGATCAGGCCTCAGACAGAGGACAAGGTTCAGTCAAACTCTTTGTTCATCTGAAGAGAAAAGGCCGGGGGACCACCATTATTCTTTACTGTTACAAAGAGGGAGGCCACAGCAAGGCCCTCTTCTTCTCTTGGATCTCATAGGGACCCTCACACATGCACATCCACACACATGCACTTGTTTGGAGGCTGGAACCCAAAGAAAACACCAAGAAACTTCTCAAACACCAACAAGGCCAAGTCGGGAACGCCTTGCCCCGGTTGGTAAGGAGACCCCTGCACTGGCCAGATGGGCGTGTAGGGCCCACCATCTTCGTGCACATGGCAGGTGCAGAGACCAGGTACTCAGGAAATGGTGCTCCCTGGCCCCTGCCCTCCTCTCTGCCTTGTGCACAGGATCCTAGAGCCTCTGTGACATGTGCAGTATGCTGCAGCCTTCCAGGCTCACTCCCCTCTGGCAGGCCCCAAGACCTGGGCCTCCCCTCCCTGAGCCTCCTCTGGCAGGAGCACAGAAGTATCACTGAGGCAGCCACAACCACCAGGTTACCCAGCCCTCACTCCCACAGCCTCCTCCTGAGCCAGCATCTCAGGCAGGGCTGCGCTGATGGCAGCAGAAGGTTCAGGGAAGAGGAGGTGCGGCTCCCTCCGCCAGCAAGCTCCTAGAAAAGATCTTGAACTTAAAGCTGGTATGACTAAGGTGTGGTGGCTCCCAGCTGGCCCAGCTAGACTCCCAGCTAGACTGCAGGCAACAATCCCAATCTCAAGATCCTTCCCCCCACTTTCTCTCCTGGGGAATCTTGCTTAGTCTTCAAAACCCCACTCAAATGTCACTTCCTCTTTGAAGCCTTTGCCAGCCTCCCCAGGAGGGATTTCTCACTATCTGTGACTCCAAAGTATTCTGCCATTTTTTTCTTTCTTTCTTTTTTTTTTTTTTTTTTTGAGACAGAGTATCACTATGTTGCCCTCCATAGAGTGCTGTGGCATCATGGCTCACGGCAACCTCCAACTCCTGGGCACAAGCGATTCTTTTGCCTTGGCCTCCCAAGCAGCTGGGACCACAGGCGCCCACTACAATGCCTGGCTAATTTTTGGTTGTAGTTGTCTTTGTTGTTTGGCAGGCCCAGGCTGGATTTGAACCTGCCAGCTCTGGTGTGTGTGGCTGGTGCCCTAGCCGGTGAGCTACAGGCACCGAGCCACATTCTGCCATTTCTTTTGCATAATATTCTAGTTGTTTATTTGGATGCCTGACTCTGAGCACTGTGAGCTCACAGGGGCAAAGTGGCATTTTATTCATGTCATATTCTCAGCACCTGGCAGGAGAGAGCACACTAAATATTATTCAAGAATGAATGAATGAACATACCTGGAGCAAAGATCGGCAGGGAGAAAAGTTTCATCAGAGAGAGTAACCAAGGAAAATACCCACATTTCAAAGTCAACTGCTGGCCCTGTCTTGGAGCACAGTGCCACAGTCAGAGTTCTTGGCAAACCTGTGATCATAATGGTGACATGAGGGCAACACCGGCTCTCAGCCTCACAGGCCCTCCATGGGGCTCCTCTGTCGCAGGCCTGACTCTCCCTCAGGGACTTGCCAATACGGCGCCAAGCACAGAATGGGGTTCAGCAGATAGTGCCCGAGTCCCTGACTGCACAAGTGATGGACAGACTGAGCCAGCAACAGAGGCACAGCCATCCCTGGGTCCCCCAGCCCTCATGGAGGGAGGGGGTACTCCAGGAGTGAAGTTCCATGTGGCCACCTGCAGGACTTCTGGGATAAAGGGTATGCCCAAAGCCGGTCTGGAGAAACTTGAGGACAGGAGACAGGAAGTCCAGTGCCCTCCTTGACAAAGCTCACTAACCAGGCAGAAAAGCCAAGGAGAGATCAGAGGCCTGTACAGAAAACTGGCGGTTTTACAAGGAAACTGGTGCAAATATTGGATTACAAAAGGAGACACTCCGAGAAGAGCTGGTGATTAGAGCAGAAGGGTAATGGCCAAATATCAACTTTCATGTTGTAAAGCTCATCACCAACTTGTCTGGGGAGGGGGAGGCAGCAGGGAGCAGGAAGAAGGAACAGAAACCAGGAGTGCAGGGAGGCAGGGGGAAACCCTGCTTCAAGCCCTGGGTGAATCTGCAGGCCCACGAATGTGGCCTGCCTCCTACAGATCCAAGTCTGTTCCATATCCTCGGGGAAGCGGGTGGGAGGCTGGGCCTTGGCCCAAGTCTTGAGGCAGAACTACCCCTATCACCTCGAATCACCGCCTCACCACCTCACACTTCCTTCTCAGATGCTGGCACCACCAGGGCCATGGGGTTATTAGGACAGAAACTGAAATGAAACAGCCTGCTTGTGCTCCCCCGCCGCAATCCTGCTCTCTGGCTTCTGTCTGTTCCGTTCATCACTGTGTCCCCGGCTCCCAATTTGGTGCCAAGCACAGAATGGGGTTCAGCAGATAGTGCCTGAGTCCCTGACTGCACAAGTAATGGACAGGATGACCTCCCAGCATGTTGTTGACAGTTTACTTGTCTCTCTAACATTCCTTTAAGCCAGGAATAATAGTAACAGTAATATGATGATAATGATGAAAGGGGCTACTGAGGGCTCTGCCCCGTGCTTCGTATCCTTGGACTCTACACCCTTCACAACAGCCTCTAAGGAATGTTCTGTTACTGCCTTCAATTTATAGATGCAGAAACTAAGCACAAAGATGTTAAATGTCTGAATGTTGCAGAGGCAATAATGATGCCCCAGGAAATGTGCATGGTCAGCCTGGGCTCTTTCCATCCCACTCATCACATCTCACCTTCTTTTCCTTTCTACAGGGCCTGGGGAACAGGGTGGGAAGACACCGTCTCAGGCTGAGCGATGAAGGAGAGCTAAGACCTGCCAAGCAGAGCAGACCCAGCCTTGTTCTGCGACTATCACGCTGCACTTGTACCCAGCTGCTCTCACTCTGGAAACCCGCAGGCCCCAGGGCTATGCCACCATCTGTTTGCCTGAGTGACGGTTAGGTCACTCAATTCCAGCATCAAACCTATCCCCCTGGTTTCCTCGCTCACTCTCTTTCTCCCCCATAGTTACAAGCCCTGACCCCACGCAGCCAGAGCCAGTTCCAACAGAACCTCTTGAGAAAGGTGACAGGGTAGCAGCAAAGCCAGCCCAGAGAGCAGCCCTGGAGCCATAGAAGTCCACCTAGTTCAACCAGAAAATCCACAGGCCACAGCTTCCTTCTCACCCAGCAGGGGTGCAGCCCCAGGGTGGCCTTTAAAACAAAAGGTCACATCCCAGCACTCTGGGAGCTCTAGGTGAGGCAGGTGGATCACCTGAGCTCTAAAAATAGCCTAGCATGTGGCAGGCACCTCTAGTCCCAACGACTTGGGAGGCTGAGGCAAGAGAATCACTTGAGCCCTAGAGTTTGAGGTTGCTGTAAGCTATGACACCACAGCTCTCTAGCGAGGGAGATAAAGTGAGATTCTGTCTTTAAAAAAAAGGTCAAGAGGCTCGGCGCCTGTGGCTCAGCAGGCTAAGGCGCCAGCCACGTACACCTGAGCTGGCGGGTTCGAATCCAGCCCGGCCCACCAAACAAAACAACAATGACGGCTGCAACCAAAAAATGTCCGGGCGTTGTGGCAGACGCCTGTAGTCCCAGGTACTTGGGAGGCAGAGGCAAGAGACTCGCTTGAGCCCAGGAATTGGAGGTTGTGATGCCACGGCACTCTATCCAGGGTGACAGCTTGAGGCTCTGTCTCAAAAAAAAAAAAAAAGTCAAGGGAGTAGGTGGCAGGAAGACCAAGGATGGAGGGAGAAAACCAACTTCCGGGTATTCCCTTTAGTTTGCATTTATGTCTTCTGTTTTACTCCTGGCCACCAGGCAGAAAGGTCCTTAGAGGTCCTTTGAACATAGATGCCCATGTAGGACATCTCCTCCCTGCCGGGGCAGACAACATGGGTTGCAAGAGATCCTTTCACAAGTTGCCAGTTTGAGCAGTTTGGACTGCTCTCCACTTCTGGAGAGAAACTAAAAGAGGGTGGTGATGGTACAATGGGGGTGGGGGGCTACGTGTCCATGTAATCTCACAGCCCTCCTCTGTTCCCCCTGCTTCAAGTCTTAACCCCTCTCTGGCCAATGTCCTGAGTACCTTCCTCTAAAACCTTTTCTACCATCACCAAGGCTCACATTCCATCTCTTCAGCTGGGCCCTTGGTGCCCTCCTGATACTCACTCTTAAACAACACAAACTGGGGGCTGCCAGACTCTACAGTAAAGAGGATTTTGCCTCACCCTTAAGGCATTTATGGTTTGGAAGACAGAGAACATTCTCGCTTTTCTAAAAACTTGCCTCTGTTGCAGCCAGACTGCCCAGAGTCCCAAGGACACCCACTCAGTTCCCACCTCTGTTATCTCTGCTGAGTTGTTCCATCTGCTCCCTTCTGCTGCAGGAAGCGACAAGCGGCCCACGCACTGAGGCCTAGCTCATCCTCCCCTGCTGGTTCCAGGACAGGGGCCTCTCTCCTCTACCTCTGATAGCACTCATGGTCCCACCGCCAGGCTGTCCCATGGAATGTCTCACTCGTCTTCTAGATTCTGACACCCACTGCCAGCCGTTCCCTTTGTTAGAGTGACTGTAATGATCACAAGTGATCCCCTCATTGGAAGAGTGCTTCCTCACATGCTCTCAGACATAGTACCTCAGCTTGGCAACAGTTCTTTTTTTTTTTTTTTTTGTCACCCTGGATAGAGTGCTGTGGCATCACAGCTCACAGCAAGCTCCAATTCCTGGGCTCAAGGGAGTCTCCTGCCTCCGCCTCCCAAGTAGCTGGGACTACAGGTGCCCACCACAACACCCGGCCATTTTTTGGTTGCAGCCGTCACTGTTGTTTGGCAGGCCCGGGCTGGATTCGAACCCACCAGCTCAGGTGTACGTGGCTGGCACCTTAGCCCATTGAGCCACAGGCGCTGAGCTGGCAACAGCTCTTTTTTGCCTATGCCTTGTCTCCCCAACTAGATTATAGGCTTTTGAGGGCAGAAAAAAGTAGGCAGCTGTACGTCTCTGAAATGCCTGGCACAGTAGTAGCGAATGCTCAATTAATTTGTTTAACAGTTAAGAAAGATGCCAACCATTCCCCTCTGCCCTATTTGGGTCAGCACAGCAAAGGGACTCCAATAGCAGAGACCAGCACAGTAGGGCCACCTCCCCACCTGCTGGCCAGAAAGAAGAGATGGGTGGGGAGAGGGACAGTCAGTACCTCAATCTAGGGAGGTTTCCTCCCTGCTTCCTGGCAGGCTCTTCTCTGAAATATCACAGGCTTGTAAAGTTAAGAGTACACAGTAGCTCGAGGGAGTGCCAGCCCAAGGGCTATCAACATGAGGAGAGCCAAGAATCTCAACTCTGTCTTGGCATTAATTAGGTAATTATCTTATTTACCCCATTCACAAAGAGAAAAAAAAAAAAAAAAAACCCTTCCTACCCCCATGTCCTTCAAAGGTGTCTAGATCAATGCCCAGCAAGGCCAAAGAATGTGTTTTGGACAAGGCACAGCTCAAGAGTGGTGACTGCGTATATTATTCATCTTGGAAACTCTAGGTCTTAGTGCCAAGCCCAACATACAGGACCCACTTTGTTAAATAAGTTAATGAATAGAACTTGGTAGCACCTGTTTCCTTGGCTCTTAATTTATCTCCTGGATGTCCCTTCAATCTCCTTGAGAAACTTTCTGTATCATTTAAGGAAAAAGCTATTCTGGACCATCCAACTGCCCTTAAGCTTTAGTTAATGCTGAAAAACACCCAAGACAAGGTAGAATCACAAGTCCCTTCGTAAGCTTTAAATAAGAAAGCATTTCAGCAATGCAGTGGGGCAGATTACAAAAGGCTGCTATGAAGAAAAACAGAATCCAAACTGCTAAAAAGTCCTGTGTATCCTGTGGAAAGAGGGACCAGGCCACAAGCAGCAGAGGAAGAACTGTGGGGACCATCTTTAGGTTTTAGACCAAAATGCCAAGAGCCTTCTGGGGGAGGGTACTGCCCAGACCCTCTACCAAGTTCATTAATTGACTTCTGTCCCAAAATGGCCTACCCCAAAGGGTTTCTGAGGAAGTCCCTATGACCTATCTGTGTCTACCTATTAGCAGGCAAACGTGTGTAAGGAAGACAAGATGAAAAGATAAGGAGAAGGGCTGGTGGTTAGAGGTGTGGGGCATAGGACTCCCTTTAAGAAAAGCATCAGACTCAGGGAGCCATCCTTGTATTTTAGAAATAAGGATTCCCTTATTTTCCTGCTGAAATAGGGGACACAGGTCTCTTAGGGGCAGTTAACTCTCAGACATAAGGCAGGAGTCCCAAGAGCTTCTGAAATGAGGTGGCTGAACGAAGCCCTGAAGGGGAAAAGTCACTCCCTAGGAAGTGGAATATGGTCAGGATACCAGGATGCAAACTACCGCTCTTCAGGCACAAGCCAGGGGACCCCAGACAGCCCACAGCTCTCTGCAGATAGGTCAGGAGCTCCTGGCACCAGGCCTGCTTCAAAAATGGTCACTGCAGGGCACGCCTGTGGCTCAGCGAGTAGGGCTCCGGCCCCATATGCCGAAGGTGGCGGGTTCAAACCCAGCCTCGGCCGAGCTGCAAAACAACAAAACAGCCGGGCATTGTGGCCGGCGCCTGTAGTCCCAGCTACTCTGGAGGCTGAGGCAAGAGAATTGCCTAAGCCCAGGAGTTGGAGGTTGCTGTGAGCTGTATGATGCTACAGCACTCTACGGAGGGCGATAAACTGAGACTCTTTCTCTACAAAAAAAAAAAAAAAAATAGTCACTGCAAATTTCCTTAAGTGATAACCTGCTGCCCTTTGTCCCCAAGCCTGCAACCTGTCCCCATATCCCAGCTGCTTCCTCAGCTACTCCCTCACTCACTCCCGTGCCTGTCTCCAACACCTGTCTCTTCTGTGAGCCTTCCCTTGGACAAGGCTCCATGTCCAGGCCCTACCCTTCTCTCTGAAATGTCTCTCATCCAAACCCAGGCCCAGCCCAGGATCCTGCAGTCTCCTGGAGCTTGCCTAATAGATCATTTGAGAAAGATGGATGAGTTCTGCTCCCTGACCCTAAATTCTTTGAAGATAGAGAAACAAAGAGAGGAAGAGCTCAATCATAGTAACAACAATAAGAACAATCAGCACTCACCCAACATTATGAGCATCTAACTTACTGCTAAGGGCTTTGCAAACATTATCTCATTAATCAGCACAGAAAAGGTAGGTCGCATTATTATACCCATTCTACAGAAGACAAACCAAAGGTCAGCAGCTTAAGTGCTCCTGTGAGGTCTCCAGGTCTGAGTGCAAAGTTTGTCTCTTCACTGGAAGGCTCTGCTCTTCCTGACTATATCTGCTCCCTCCTCTCTCCTGGCAAGGGGTGTGTTTTGAGGGAAGTGGGGTGGCTGGGGGGGGAGATGAAGCCTCCAGAGGAAGGTGAGAGCTGGACCCTCCTAAGTGGCAGCAGGGACTCCTTGGAGGACATTCCAATTGGATGGCGGACCAGCCAGTGGGTGCTTCCAGGGGCCTGAGCAGTATAGAGGTTACTGCAGGGCTGACCAAACATGGATTCTGGTGGTGGGGGGGGATTTCCTCAACTCAGACTTCCCACAGGGGGGCTCTCAGAGCCTATGAGGGAGGCCTCAGACCCCATCATCTTGCTGCCCAGAATGCCAGCCAGCCTTGTGCCTTTAGCCAGAAGCTCCAGCACTGCCAGATCAGAGATACACTCTAAGGCAGGTGCTGCCTGCCTTCCTGGCCCTGGTCTGGACCGGGGTTCCTGCCACCCTCTTTAGCCTCCTTCAGAACAAATGCTTCAGTCAGCTGGCTCATCCCTCTCCAGGCACTGGGGCTTCTCACCTTATCTGTGCCCTCCTCCAAGTGTCGCACCGTGCTCTTCCCTTCACTACTGCGCCCTGGAAATTCAACCCCTTTGACCCCTCCCTTCCTCCTCTCTTCCCCATCCTGGCTCCACATCGGGTTGCTCCCGGAAGAGACTCAGTGACTCTGCCCCCCACCCTGAGCCCCTGTCTCTGAGCGCAGCCTTACTTCCCCTCCCCCTCTCCACTGGGGGGCATGGGGATGTTATTTCAGGGGCAATGATTCTCGCGGCCCCGACTCGGGGTACAGGGCCTATACCCGCTCCCCATTTTCTCGGCTTCCACAGAAGGGAGTGAAGTCGCCCCACCGCGAGGGGCAGATTCCACATCCCACCCCAGTCTCAGACGGCAGGCAGCAGGGAGGGACCCCTCGCCTGCAGGGACCTATGCTCAGGTCCCCAGCCGGCGGCCCGCTCACCCCGAGATTTATTCCCAGCCCCAGCCTCCCGCTCCTTCGCCTCTAGCTCGAGGGGTGGACAATCCCCCCCTGGCCGGGGATGGTAGGAGGCAGAGGAACTGCCCGCGGGCCGCCGCCCCTTACCGATGGTGGAGATGTGCGAAGAGTGGAACTCGTTGTCGGTGAAGCGGCACAGCAGGCAGGTCTTGCCCACCCCGGAGTCCCCGATCAGCAGCAGCCGGAACAGCACATCGTACTGCTTCGCCATGGCTAGGGCTGCAAGGGACCGCAAGGGGCCGGGGGCTGCGGGCGGGCGGCGGGCGGGCTCAGCCCAGCTCAGCAGCTGCCATCGCGGCCCGAGCCCGCCCGGGAACGCTGCGAGAGATCAGAAGCCGGGCCGGGCCTCGGCAGCTCGCGGTGCGGGGAGCGCGGAGGCGGCGCCCGCTCTGCGCGGGGGTGGGAGGAGGAGCGCGGCCGCCCCTGCGCGCCCCTGCCCGCCCCTGCCCCTGCGCCGCTGCGAGAGGGGGCGAGGCCGGAGGGGTCCCCGCCCACCCTCTACTCTCTTTCTGCCGGGACCCGGGAGGGACGTTTTCCGCGGTCGTTCTGAATGGGGGCGTTGGGGTGCATTCCCACTTAGCCCGCCTCTACCTTGCTCGCTTTCTGGTCCCGTCGCTCCCCGAGATCCCACCCTCCCACCCCACGTCTGGCCCGGGTAGCTCCGCCCCGCTGAGGCACCTCGCTCCTGCCGGAGCCTGACCGGTCGTCCGGTGGTTGGTCCTCACCTGGGCTCACCCCGGTGTCGGAAGGCCTTAAACAGGGTCTGAATTCAAGGACACGTCTACTCTTGAAGGCTCCGTGAGCACTGGAAAGTGTTGCTGGAATTCTTCCTCTCTGCCATCTATCTTCACCATGACACTTGGGTGACTCTCACCGCCATCCCCTATCCCCAGTTTTTCTTTAAATAGGGTAAGTGGCTAATGACTTTCTTCACCAAGGCGAAAAGATAATCGTAAAAAAAAAGAAAAATCTCCAGACGCAAAAATGCAAACTCCTTTGGCGGTGTTGTGCAGACAGACTGTTTTCCCTCTAAGCCGTGCGGGACAGGCGCTCAGGTTGTCCATTCGCGGTTTCAGATCACTAAACACCTCTGCCGCGGTGTACACCGGTGGCACCGAAGAATGCATGGGCCCCTCTCAAGACCCAATTTACTACTACTGAAAGGGTTAGCCCTGGAGAGAAATGCCCTCTGGAGTTGAGAAAGTTGCCTCTTCCTAAGAATAAGTATTAAGGACAGCGAGTGTGGTCTATTTGAGCTTTAAAAAGCGATGAAAAAGTGTGTTTCCAGCCTGAATATTGGATGGAGTGTGTATTTTTCGGTAGTAAATCAAGGAACGTGGTAAGTTCATTTGCTTCATTTGAAGAATTATATTTGAGGCAAAGTGTCTAAATTTATAATAAAGAAGGAAAAAATCTGAATCTAATACCTACTTACATTACACTAAAAGCTAAAGAAACTGGGCCTGTAGATTCCATTTCTCCCAGGTGTGTTTCTCTGCATTGGGTTTATATGGTTTCAGGTGCACGTCCATTTCTCTGCTTTGGGTTTATATGGTTTCAGGTGCATGCTGAGGGCTCTGGCATCAGGCACACTTGGTTTCCAGTACAGCTCCACTGCTCACCAGCTGTGCAACCTTGAATACATTACTAAACTCCTCTGTGCCTCAGTTTCCTCATCTCAAAATAAGGATATTTAGAGTAACTACCTTATAGGAGTGTGGGAAAGATGAAATGAGATACTGTATAAAAGGACTTGGACAGCCCTTGACACAGCCCTGAATAAGTGCTAGGTACAGAAAACTCCCTGTAATGTTTTCCCTGTGTGTACCTGGGTGGCGAGAATACCCATAGATGAAAATGGCCAGGGATGTTTTCACTGCATTTAGGCCCAACCTGATGTGAGCCTCCTCCCACCACCAAGGACAGTACAGAGCCCAGGCTCAACTCTGCCTCTTTCCATGTGGCAGCTGTCTTCCCAGTGGTCCACACCGTGATGATAAATAGTCCTAGGTCTGATTGGGACATTAGTAGTGCTTTGCTTCTATTAAATGAAACCGGGAAGATGCAAGTGGAAGTGGATTCCCCATTCCAAATCCAGGGAAATAAATGCTCATACTCACAAATAAACTGAGAATATTTCATCATAATAGCAGACCTCAATTCAGCAGCTTACACTGCTTTTAAAAAAGGTAATGGGGGGAAAACCAAAAGAAATAAAAATAAAAAATAGAAAAGGAAATGGGTAATAGCCTAGAATTCCAAGCTTCAATTACCCATCCTCCTGGCTCAGCTACTCTTAGAGCCATAGTACAGAGCTGAGTACGTGCGTTTTTGTGAGATGGAGGAGCTAAGACTTGGTACACTGTTAGTTAACAAAAAAGTCAATAGATCAGTGAAGATAACCAAGTTGCTTTAGCTAGGATCTTTGTAAATTAAATAGCAAAATCCATACCTTTCCCTAGGTCACTCAGAAGGTTCAACATCCTTCCCAGTTGTGGTTACCCTGGGCTGGGGCAAATTTCAGTATAGCTGGGAGACATTTAAGGGATGGTTGTTGAACATCTCTCCTACATGAAGCCTCGTAGAATCAGTTACCCAATAGTGTTATATTGATTTTTTTTTTTTTTATCAGAGACAAGTGCCTGTCCCTGCTTACCCCCACCCCAGCCACACTGAGCATGCTCCCAAGGGCACCTCTGTGGGATATGCCATGGCAACAGCAGAATAACTGGATAGAGGCCCCCATAGGCAGCCCATCACCAAGACTCAGCACAGCTGGATCACGGGGTGCCGACCCTATACCTCCTCTAGACTCACCTTCGTGTTTCCAACGCAGGGTGACTGTTGCTGCATGCACGTTCCTGTGTGCACACGGTGCAGAGGGCTTTCCGCCTTGTCTCCAGCTTAGAAGAAACAGAACCAGACACCCCACCCCACGGTCTCAGTATTGTCTTCAATTTACACAATGTTTCTTTTCTTTCTATGATAGAGAATTGGGAAAAGAGACTCTGAAATAGCAGGGAAAGAGGGAAGAGAGTAGATTGTCAGGGATAGGAGCACATTGGGGCAGGGAACAATTCTAATGGTAATTTCTGCTAAGGCAACGTGACCTTTAGTACCATTTCAGATCCTCTCAGTGTCCTGGCACCAAACTTCAGGACTGCTTTAATTTGCTAGGGCTAACATAACAAAGTACCACACGCTGGGTGGTGTAAACAACAGAAATTTATTTTCTCACAGTTAGAAGTCCAAGATGGAGGCTCCGCGCCTGTGGCTCAATGGGCTAAGGCCCCAGCCACGACACGGAGCTGGTGGGTTTGAATCCAGCCTGGCCCACCAAACAAAAATGACGGCTGCAACCAAAAAATGGCTGGGCATTGTGGCGGGTGCCTGTGGTCCCAGTTACTTGGGAGGTGGAGACAGGAGACTCGCTTGAGTCCAGGAATTGGAGGTTGCTGTGAGCTGTGATGTCACAGCACTCTACCCAGGGCGACAGCTTGAGGCTCTGTCTCAAAAAAATAAAAGAAGTCCAAGATGGAGGTGTTAATGTGGTGGTTTCCTCTGAGGTCTCTCTCCCAGACTGCAGATGGCCACATCTTTGAGTGCACGTGGTCTCTCCTGTGCCTGTCAGTATCCTAATCTCCTCTTCTTATAAAGACACCAGTCAAATTGGATTAGGGCCTGCCCATGTGACCTTAATTACCCTCCTTAAAGATCCTATCTCCAAAAATGCACTCACACTCTGAGATACTGGGACCAAGAACTTTAACATATGAATTTGGAGGCAAGGGGGACACAAACCAGCTCACAGTAAGTCATATTCAACTTTTATTTATTTATTTTTTTGAGACAGAGCCTCAAGCTGTCACCCTGGATAGAGTGCTGTGGCATCACAGCTCACAGCAACCTCCAATTCCTGGGCTCAAGTGAGTCTCCTGCCTCAGCCTCCCAAGTAGCTGGGACTACAGGCGCCTGCCACAACACCCAGCCATTTTTTGGTTGCAGCCGTCATTGTTGTTTGGCGGGCCTGGGCTGGATTCGAACTCACCAGCTCAGGTGTATGTGGCTGGTGCCTTAGCTGCTTGAGCCACAGGTGCCGAGCCTGTCAACATGTTTTTGAAAGACAAAATATAATCTGCACTTAGGAATCTGCAGGGATGAGTTATTGCATGGATTAGTTAGGATAGTGCTAACTGCTGCAACAGGTGTGAACCTCTAAATCTCAGATGACTTTTTTTTTGAGACAGAGCCTCAAGCTGTCACCCTGGGTAGAGTGCTGTTGCATCACAGCTCACAGCAACTTCAAACTCCTGGGCTCGAGCGATTCTCCTTCCTCTGCCTCCCAAGTAGCTGGGGCCACAGGTGCCTGCCACAATGCCCGGCTATTTTTTGGTTGCAGGCATCGTTGTTGTTTGGCAGGCCCAGGCTGGATTTGAACCCACCAGCTGTGGCTTGTGTCTTAGCCGCTTGAGCCACCGGCATTACCTTTTTTTTTTTTTTTTTTTTTTGCAGTTTTTAGCCGGGGCTGGGTTTGAACCCACCACCTCAGCATATGGGGCTAGCGCCCTACTCCCTTGAGCCACAGGTGCTGCCCTTTTTTTGGGGACAGAGTCTCATTTTGTCCCCCTCAGTAGAGTGCTGTGGCATCACAGCTCACAGCAACCTCCAGCTCTTGGGCTTAGGTGATTCTCTTGCCTCAGCCTCCCAAATAGCTGGGACTACAGGCACCTGCCACAATGCCCAGCTATTACTTTTTGTTGTTGCAGTTTGGTCGGGGGTTGGGTTCGAACTCACCACCCTCAGTATATGGGGCCAGCGCCCTACTCACTGAGCCACAGGTGCCACCCTCAATAACATTTACCATGATATGTGTTTTTATCTCTTATAAAGTCTAATAGGCCGCAAGGAGTGGGGACTGAGGGTGGCACCTTCCTACAAAATTACTTAGGCACCCAGGTGGCAGAACCTCCAATATCTTCAACAAGGGACTCCCCATCTTGGGACTCCTTTCAAAAGAAAAATCTGGGCCCGGTGAGGTGGCTTACACCTGTAATCCTAGCACTCTGAAAGGCCAAGGAGGGTGGATTGCCTGAGCTCAGAGATTTGAGACCAGCCTGAGCTAGAGTGAGATCCTATCTCTAAAAATATAGCCAGCATTGGACGCCTATGGCTCAGGAATGGCCGGGTATTGTGGCGGGCACCTGTAGTCCCAGCTACTTGGGAGGCGGAGGCAGGAGACTCGCTTGTGCCCAGGAATTGGAGGTTGCTGTGAGCTGTGATGCCACAGCACTCTATCCAGGGTGACAGCTTGAGGCTCTGTCTAAATAAATAAATAAATAAAATAAAATAGCCAGCATTGTGGTGAGTGCCTGTAGTCCCAGCTACTTGGGAGGCTGAGACAAGATGATCACTTGAGCCAAAGAGTTTGAGGTTGCTATGAGCTGTGATACTACAGCACTCTACCATGGATGACAAAGTGAAATTCTGTCTAAAAAAAAAAAAAAAAAGAAGAAAAGTAAAAAGGAGAATATACTTACGGTGCTTTGAACTTCTTTCATTTTTTAAAAATTTTTATTTATTTATTTTTAGAGACACTCTTATTCTGTCACCTTCGGTAGAGTACTGTGGTGTCACAGCTCACAGCAACCTCCAGCTATTGGGTTTAGGTGATTCTCTGGCCTCAGCCTCCTGAGTAACTGGGATTACAGGTGCCCGCCACAATGCCCAGCTATTTTTTTGTTGTTGTTGCAGTTTAGCAGGGCTCAAATAGCAGGGTTCAAACCCCCCACCCTCGGTATATGGGACCGGCGCCCTACTCACTGAGCTATAGGCACCATCCATTTTTTTACTTTATTTATTTATTTTTTTAATTTATTTTTTAGAGACAGGGTCTCACTTTGTAACCTGAACGTCTTTCAAAAATAATTTAATTAGGCCAGGTGTGGTGGCTCACTCCTGTAACTGTGGGAGGCTGGGCAAGTGGATAGGCTGAACTCAGGAGTTCAAGACTAGCCTGAGCAAGAGCGAGACCCCCATCTCTAAAAATAGCCGGGCATTGTGGTACGCACCTGAAGTCCCAGCTACTTGGGAGGCTGATGCAAGAGGATGGCTTGAGCCCAACAAGGGTGGTGGGTTCAAACCCAGCCCAGCCAGCTAAAATAGCAGTGACAACTGCAACCAAAAAAAAAAAAAATTAGCTGGGCATTTTGGTGGGCACCTGTAGTCCCAGATACTTGGGAGGCTGAGGCAAGAGAATCACTTAAGCCTGAGAGTTGGAAGTTGCTGTGAGCTGTAACGCCATGGCTCTCTACCGAGGGCAACAAAGTAAAACATTGTCTCAAAAAAAAAAAAAAAGAAGAATTTAATTAATGGGCTTGGCGCCTGTGGCTCAAGCCGCTAAGGTGCCAGCCACGTACACCTGAGCTGGTGAGTTCAAATCCAGTCCAGGCCTGCCAACAACAATGACGGCTGCAACCAAAAAATAGCCAGGCATTGTGGTGGGTGTCTATAGTACCAGCTACTTGGGAGGCTGAGGCAGGAGAATTGCTCAAGCCCAGGAGTTGGAGGTTGCTGTGACCTGTGATGCCACACTGTTCATTCTCCCCAGAGTGACAGCTTGAGGCTCTGTCTCAAAAAAAAAATTTTAGGCTTGGCACCTGTGGCTCAGTGGGCTAAGGCGCCAGCCACGTACACCTGAGCTGGCAGGTTCAAATCTAGCCCCGGCCTGCCAAACAACAATGATGGCTGCAAGCAAAAAATGGCTGGGTATTGTGGCGGGCGCCTGCAGTCCCAGCTACTTGGGAGGTAGAGGCGGGAGACTCGCTTGAGCCCAGGAATTGGAGGCTGTTGTGAGCTGTGATGCCACAGCACTCTATCCAGGGTGACAGCTTGAGGCTCTGTCTCAAAAAAAAAAAAAAATTTTTTTTTTAATTTAATGATCTTTAAAGATTTTCATGACACTGGTTGAAAATCACTGTTCTATGATATGTTGTAGCAATAAACACTCAAATGTGCATTACAATGACTAGAATCATTCAAATCATTTAACATATTCAATGCCGATTATGTGTCAGGGAATTCAGCAATGAACAAAACATACAAAAATCCCTGGCTCGGCGCCTGTGGCTCAGCAGGCTAAGGCACCAGCCACATACACCTGAGCTGGCGGGTTCAAATCCAGCCCGGGCCCGCCAAACAACAATGACGGCTGCACCCCCCAAAAAATGGCCGTGCGTTGTGGCAGGTGCCTGTAGTCCCAGCTACTTGGGAGGCAGAGGCAGGAGACTCGCTTAAGCCCAGGAATTGGAGGTTGCTGTGAGCTGTAATGCCACCACACTCTATCCAGGGTGACAGCTTGAGACTCTGTCTCCACAAAAAAAAAAAATCCCTGCCCCATAGAGCTTACATTCAAGTGAGGAAAGACAGACAGTAAGCATAATCAATAGATAACATGTATAAAGCCTGCACTCTGGTGAGGAGTGTCTTGGAGAAAGAGGAGAGGGTATAAGGTATTACTGGAGGCGGAAGGCACTTCAGTTTTACACAGGGAGGTCATGAGAGACCTTTTGTTGCCCTTGGTACAGTTCTGTGGCATCATAGATCACAGCAACCTCAAAGTCTTGGGCTCAAGCAATTCTCTTGCCTTAGCCTCTTGAGTAGCTGGGACTACCGGCACCAGCCTCTGGTATATGGGGCTGGTGCCCTACTGCTTTGAGCCACAGGTGCCACCCAGGCCCAAGTATTTTTATTTTATTTTATTTACTTGTTTATTTATTTATTTATTGAGACAGAGCCTCAAGCTGTCACCCTAGATAGAGTGCTGTGGCATCACAGCTCACAGTAACCTCCAATTCCTGGGCTCAAGCAAGTCTCCTGCCTCCGCCTCCCAAGTAGCTGGGACTATAGGCGCCCACCACAATGGCCATCTTTGGTTGTAGCCATCATTGTTGTTTGGCGGGCCCGGGCTGGATTCGAACCCGCCAGCTCAGGTGTACGTGGCTGGTGCCTTAGCCCGCTGAGCCACAGGTGCTGAGCCTCCGAGTATTTTTAGAGATGAGTTCTCACTCTTGGTCAGGCTGGTCTTGGACCTCTGAGCCTGGCAATCCACTTGCCTCAGCCTCCCACTGCGCCCAGAATCATGAGAGAGCTTAAGGAAAGGGATTTTGACCAGATGCACTGGTGCAGGTTTGTAATCCCAGGACTTTGGGAGGCCAATGTGGAAGGTTTGCGGGAGGCCAGGAATTCAAGACCAGCCTAGGTAACATAGGAAAACGTGGTCTTTATAAAAAATAAGAAAAATTAGCCAGGCTTGCGGGTGTGTACCTGTAGTCCCAGCTACTCAGGAGCCTGAGGCAGGAGGATCACTTAAGGGTAGGAGTTTAAGGCTGCATGAGCTATGATCACAAAACCATGTTGCTCTAGCCTGGGTGACAGAGAAAAGGCCTGTTTCTAAAAAAAAAAAAAAAAAAAATGAAATAAATAAAATTGTAAAAAGGAAGGAGATTTTGTTTTGTTTTGTTTTGTTTTTTTGAGACAGAGCCTCAAGCTGTCACCCTGGGCTACAGTTTCACAGCTCACAGCAACTTCCAACTCCTGGGCTCAAGTGAGTCTCCTGCCTCTGCCTCCCAAGTAGCTGGGACTACAGGCGTCTGCCACAACGCCCGGCCATTTTTTGGTTGCAGCCATTCTTGTTGTTTGGCGGGCCCAGGCTGGATTTGAACCCACCAGCTCAGGTATATGTGGCTGGCGCCTTAGCCTGTTGAGCCACAGGCACCAAGCCAGGAAGGAGATTTTGAATGAAACAAAATAATTTGAGTAAAAACTGAAAGAATTGAGGGGCAGTCCATGTGTCTATCAGGAGAGCATGACTGGGAGAGGCTAGAGCAGGAACAGCAAGGGAGACAGAGTGAGCAGCAGGAGAGTGCAGAGGGGAGCCAGAGAGGAGGTCAGGGCCTCCTCAGCCGCCCTGACTTGGAGTAAAATGAGAAGAGGGCTTGGAGTGGAGGGGTGACTTTGCCTGCCTTTAAAGAGGATCAGTTTGGGCTCGGCACCTGTGGCTCAACGGGCTAAGGTGCCAGCCACGTACACCTGAGCTGGCGGGTTCGAATCCAGCCCGGGCCCGCCAAACAACAATGACGGCTGCAACCAAAAAATGGCTGGGTGTTGCGTCGGGCGCCTGTAGTCCCAGCTACTTGGGAGGCGGAGGCAGGAGACTCGCTTGAGCCCAG
>CAUYON010045478.1:0-29907 GCA_963573935.1 Arctocebus calabarensis
TATATCCTGAAGACCAAAAATCACATCATAATAAAGATATTTGTACCAGAATGTTTATTGCAGCCCAATTCATAATTGCTAAGTCGTGGAAGAAACCCAAATGCCCATCGACCCACGAATGGATTAATAAATTGTGGTACAGGTATACCATGGAATACTATGCAGCCTTAAAGAAAGATGGAGACTTTACCTCCTTTGTGTTTACATGGATGAAGCTGGAATATATTCTTCTTAGCAAAGTATCTCAAGAATGGAAGAAAAAGTATCCAATGTACTCAGCCCTAATATGAATCTAATTTATAGCTTTCATATGAAGTCTAAAACCCAATTATAGCACAAGAATACAGGGAAAAGGGAAAGGGAGCGGAGGGGAGGGGGGAGGATGGGTGGAGGGAAGGCAATTAGTGGGAACACACCTATGGTGCATCTTAGCAGGGTACTGGTGAAACTTATTAAAGGTAGAGTATCAATGTCTTTACATAGTGATCAAGAAAATACCATGAAGGCTATCTGTAACAGTACGATCAAAATATTTCTGATTATATATGAAGCACATTGTGCCCTATGATTGCACCAATGTACACAATTGTGATTCAATAAAATTATTAAAAAAAAAAAGAAAAAGAAGAAGAGAGAAGGAGGGGAAAGAAGGGACAGTTGCCATTGCTCTTCCCAGAGCCCAGTCTTGATAAACTATAGGTGCAAGAGGAACTTGGTAAGTAGGTCTTCTTGAAGACACAGGCATAGGAGGGGAGCTGGAATAGTTCTGAGTTGAGAACCGGCCTTCTTGCCCTCCTGAAGATTCCATTTTTCATTCCCAGAGACCTGTGTTAAAGTAGAATAACATGGATTCTGTATTATTTTATCCCATTGATACCCATTATTTTATCCTGATGACACACCATCATTTTACACCTTTGCAAATGTATATCAAAGGATAAAATATTAATTTCTTTAGTAAATACTTAGTAAGTGCATTTTTTTTTTTTGAGACAGAGTCTCACTATGTCACCCTTGGTAGAGTGCTGTTGTATCACAGCTCACAGCAACCTCCAACCCTTGGGCTTAAGCGATTCTCTTGCCTCAGACTCCCAAGCAGGGGAGTATAGCACCCCCCACAATGCCCGGCTATTTTTTGGTTGTAGTTGTCATTGTTGTTTAGCAGGCTTGAGCTGGGTTTGAACCTGACAGCCTTGGTGTATGTGGCCAGCACCCTAACCTGTGAGCTACGGGCCCTGAGCCAACAAAGTGCATATTATATTCAGAATGGTCTTTCCTGGGTACAGCTGTAGGACAAGAATGGATTGACAAGTCGTTATTATTTGGAGTCGGACACTTAAGTTTACGAACTCCTAATAGCAAAAGTGCTGGGAGAATTTTTAGATTTCCTTTTTGTATGCTATATTGTTGTAGTGTTTAGATTTATTTTCCACTTTTTTATGAGAAACAGTATAGCATACGGACAAGAATGCAAAGTTTTGAGCTGGACTCCTTGAATTCTGGTGCTCTGACTTATTGGCTTTGTGGTCTTGGTCAGGTGAATCAATCCTTCTGTATTCCAGTTTCCTCATCTGTAAAATCCATGTAGTAATAGTGCCTACCCCATAGGGTTTCTGGAAAGATGAAATTGGTACGCATATATATGAGGTTGTACAGTTAAGTTTGCAAACTCACCCTAGAAAAAGTGCTACATACCTCATTGCTGAATATCACTGCAGTCACCTTGGAGGTGCTCCCCTGGCCACCTGGCGACCGTAGTGATATTCAGCAATGAGAGATATAGCACTTTGTCAGAGAAATCACCAAAATGGTGTAGCAGGGAACAGATGCGGCTCTTTGGAAATTAAGTTTTCACATTGTGAAGCAATTTTTCAATGCCCAATGAAGTGGAGGATGTAGATAATCCCACAACTCAACTGACGCTGGCATCCTTTCCTGTTCTAGAGAAATTTTCCCCATGACACAAGGAGGTGTTTACAGGGAACTTCTGTGTATTTGCACTGGCGTTAGTCTGTCCTGACTGTATATTCTTCCTATGGTAGCCACTATGTCATGGTTGAGTCTCAAATCATATAGGAAAAAAGCACTTCACAATCTGACAGTCCTTTTCCCCACTCTTCACTTGCAAATTTTCCTACAACAACACCCATTCAATGGAATAGTTGCTTTCGGGTTATACCAAAGTGTATTTTTAATCTGTGTACTTCTCTCTGTTGCCTGCTATCACACTCTCAGGTCTGACCTCCTCCCTACACCCCAAGATAGCTTCCCAATTGGTCTCCTTGTATCTACATTTTCCCACTTAAATCCACAAAGCACTTAGTGCAAACATTTTATAAGGTTTTTTTTTTTTTTTTTAGTGCAGTTTTAGGTTCACAGCGAAATTAAGTGGAAGGCATAGAGATTTCCCATATATCCCTTGCACACACAGACCCTATCAGCTTCCACCAGAGTGGTGCATTTGTTACAACTGAAGAACTTTACATTGTGCATCATCTCCATCTGAAGTTTATAGTAGGGTTCATTCTTCCTGTTGTATGTGCTGAGAGTTTGAACTGTGTCCATCACGAAGGTATCTCACATCATATTTTCACTGCCCTGAAAAATCTTCCTCCTTTGCCATCAGCCCCTGGGAACTACTGATCTATCTCTATAGCTTTGCCTTTTCCAAAATGTCAAATAGTAAATACAACTTTTTCTTTCATTTATCAATATGCATTCATGGTTTCTTTCACATTTTTTCGTGGTTAGATAGCTCATTTACTTTTGGTGTTGAATGACATTCCATTGTCTCAGGGTATCAGTTTCTTTATCCATTCACCTACTGAAGCACATCTGGGTTGATTCCAAGTTTAGGCAGTTGTGAATTAAGCCACTGTAATGATTCACATGCAGGTTTTTGAGTGAACATAAGTTTAAACTCCTTTGTGTATATACCAAGGAGCACAAAATTCTAAATTATATGGTAAGAGTGTGTTTAGTTTTTTAAGAAACTGCCAAACTGTCATCCAGAGTGTTGGTACCATATTGCATTCTTACGAGTAATGAGTGAGAGTTGCTGTTACTTTGGATTCTTGCTGGCATTTTTTGGTGGCAGTATTCTGGATTTTGGTCATTCTGATAGGTGTGTGGTAGTATCTCCTCATAGTTTTAACTTGAAGTTTTCTGATGGCATAAGATTTGGAGAATCTTTTCACATGTTTTATTTTCCACTGTGTAGCATCTTCAGTGAAGTATTTGTTTTTAATTGAGTTGTTAGTGTGAACTTTTTAGAATATAAACTAAACCATGACATCCCCCTGCTTAAAACCTTCCAGTATAATTCACATCACACACAAAATTAAATATATCTCCTTTAGTGAGACTATAAACCCATGCTCATTCTTCACTGCCTAGCCTTCAGCAACAATTTATTATTCTCTAGGCATATTAGCTTTCTACCATTCCCCAAAGCCCCAAGCTTGTTCTTTCCTAACCATAGCAAGGACCAGGGTCAAGAAATCAAGGTGTCTAGTGCACAAAATTTCAAGCACAGAGCTGCCTGCACTTGCAAGCTCTGGGAGTCAGTGATCTTTACAAGTGGGATGCCTAGACTGCAAAGCTCAAGGAGGAGTATTTGGTCTTCAGCACTGTTTCCTGGCGCTCATCTCTTAAAATCCTTAAGAATCTCTAAGGTGATGTTTCTCTGTATGGTAATGACTTACCAGCCGCTGGCTGGCAGACCCTCTGTAATTTCAGGATGAGGACTGGTAACCATGAAGACCAGAACAGGATTAGAAGGTTGGGACTTCTAGCCCCATCCCTAATCTCCAGGGAGGGGAGAGGGGCTGAAGGTTAAGTTGATCACCAATGGTTAATCAATGATTTAATCATCTATGCCTATGTAATGACTATTTCACAAAATCTTAAAAGGACTAGGTTCAGAATGGAGGCTCCAGAGTGGTAGTGTGTAGAAGAAGCATGGAAACTCTATGCCTCTTCCTTCATACCTTGCCCTACATACCTCATTATGTGTATCCTTTGTAAATATCCTTTGTAATAAACCAGGAAATGTAAGTCAGTGTTCCTCATAGTTCCTTGACCTGCTCTAGCAAATTAATTGAAACTAAAGAGGGGATCATGAGGCCTCGGCTTGACACCAACTGGCCAGAAGTTTTAGAGACCAGGACTTGCCACTGCTGGGAGTCTAGTGGGGCTGAACCCTCAATCAGTGGCATCAGACAGGTAGGTGGCATCAGAATTGAGTTGAGAAACAGGAAACTGGCATTCACTGCAGAACTGATCGTTTGCTTGGTGTGCAGGGAAACCCCCCTTTCTGTATTTGGTCACAGAGGTTTTCTGTGCTGCTTATTGTAATGTAAACGTAGAAGAATGGCAGTTTGAGAGTTTCTGCAAACACACACACACGTGCACACTCCCTGAACTCCATCACAGATGACCCAGCAGATGGACTCTTGCCCATTAAGCCTCTCGTGTCTCTCTCAGGCACAAGTTATACTTATTGGTTCTTTGCTGTAAGGAGCCTCTTTTCTTTCCTGTCTCTTGCTGTAATGATTTATTCTCTTAACTTAATTTCCTCTTCTCACGCTTCACCCCCCTAGAATTCTCTGGAATAGGAGGAAGATTTCCAACTTGGCTCTTACTCTGCTATTTCTAAAGCAGGCCCCTTTGTAGAGCACCCTCCCACCCAAATTCAGTCAACATTCTCTACATTGCATGCATCTGGGACAGATTTTGGTGAGACAACTTCCACACTTCTAGTCTCCAAGGAGTAGGCTCAGGAACATCACACCCTCTACCAGGACAGGGTTGGAAACAGCCACTTCCATGAAGTGAGGACTACAAGTTGGTTCCCTGAACTGAACCCTTCCATGTTCAGCCCATCTCCCCTTCTTGACGTTTAGCCAAGACAGCAACAACAAAGACCTAAGCAAAATTTTTATAAAAGATTGTTTCAGAGGATGACAGGTGTTTAAAGGAGAGGAAGAAGAAGAAAGAAGACATGAGACATACAGCATATGTCTTTAGGAAGGCCTGTGTGTGTGTGTGTCTGTGTGTGTGGTGGGGGGATAACACTTAGCATTTCATCTCTTACCTGAAAAGGCAGGGAGGAAGTCCGGGTACATCCCCAGCAGCAAATATACAGATACAAAGGGGCGGGGGTGGGATTTGAGCCAAGGACAGAGTGAGGGATACAAGGCAGCAAGGATGCAGATGGAAGGAGGTGCTCACTCCCAGCGGCTGACCTTGCACTTGCTGGACCTGAGGGTGAGCAACCCCTTATGCTTTGCACTCCAGGCATTTGTAACGAGCACTGACTCTCAGGGTTGTAAATGTGCAGGCAGCTCCATGCTTTAAATGTTGTGTGCTAGGTACCTTGATTGTCTAGCCCTGGTCCCAGCCATGGGTAGGTATAAGCTTGTGGCTTTGGGGAATGTAAAGAAAGCCAATGTGTCTGGATAATAATAAATTGTTAACAAAGATCAGTTGAATGTATTTTTATGGGTCTATATCTGGGCTCTCTATTCTCTTTCATTGATCTATTTTGTGTGTTCTTTCAGCAACAACACATTCCCTTAGTCACTACAGCTTTGTAGCAGAGTCTTAAAGTTGGGTAGCACCACTCCTCTGACTTTGTTCTTCAATATTGAGTTTACCACTTTTGGGTTTTTGCCTCCTCGTATAAAGTTCAGAATCAGTTTGTCAATATCTACAAAATAACTTGCTGGGATGTTGGTTGACATTCCTCTGAATTAATAGATCAAGTTGGGAGGAACTGGCATCTTAACATTGAGTGTCCCTATTCACCAACATGATGTGTCTCTGTATTTAGTTTTTTGATTTTTTTAATCAGGATGTTTTTAGTTTTCCTTGTATAGATCTTGTACAGATTTTATTACGTTTAAAGCTAAGTATTTTCAGGGGGGTTCTAATGTAAATTATAATGTGTTTTTACATTCAAATTCCTCTTATTCATCAGTGTTATGCAGGAAAATAATTGACTTGTTTCGTATATTAACTTTGTATCCCTCAACCTTTTATGTTCACTTTTTAGTTGCAGTAGGTGTTTTTCTTTTAATATGATTTGGAATTTTTTGCATAGAATTATAATGTCATCTACAAATAAAGACAGCTTTATTTCTTCCTTCTCAATCAGTATACCCTTATTTTTTCTTTTCTTATTGCATCAGTGAGGTAACTCTTCAATAAAATGAATGGTAAGAGGTATATTTTTGCCTCACTCCTGATCTTAGAAAGCTTTCCTCATCTTCAAGTAAGATTTTTCTGTAAGTAGGATATTTGCTTTAGGTTTTTGTAGATCAAATGAGATAGTCTTAATTTGATAATACTCATAAAGTGAGTTGGCATCTGTTTCCTTCTCTTCTGGGAGAGAGTATGCAAACTGATGTTGCTTCTTTCTCTTTTTTATTTTTATTTATTTCATTTTTTCTTATTTCAGGTTAATGTGAGGGTACGAACAACTAGGTTGCAATATTTGCATTTATTAGGTAAAGTCCCTCTTGCAGTTGTGTCCTACACCCAGAAGGGGTGCCATATACCTTTACATTGTGTTGACTCTTTTTTAAATGTTTGGTTGAATTCCCCCAGTGAAGTCATCTTAGCATGTGGGTTTCTTTTATGGGAAATTTTCAATTACAAATTTGTTTTCTTTAGTGATTATAGAGTCATTAATTTCCAGCCAATGTAAAGTCTTCGAAGAGTTTAAACTTGGGAAGGGTTCCAATCAGATTTGCATAAACAACAAGAGTAAATCACTGTGGCTGTAAGTGTGAACTGAGGAGGAGGAACAAAGCCTAGAATTGCGTTTGAGCTTCTGCAGACATCAGGATGAGAGGTGATGGTGCCCCATACTGTACTGTGGTAGAGGAAGTGGGAGTGGCAATATTAAAGTGTGAGTTAGAGGGAAGAGAAGAGACTGAGTAGCTGATGGAGCCATTTCCTAAGTCTGAGCAAATTAAGGAAGGAATATTTTGGGGTGAGATGTGGGGAAGGGGTGAGACTTCAGCTGTGAAAAGTCATGACACAATGACACAAATAAGAGCATTTTGACAATTTGGAAAAGAGGGATTACAAATATAAAAGTATTTTGTGTTTATTTTCATTAAACATTCATGGAAGAATTATTTCCAAATGATAGAAATCCATAAAAGCAGTGACAGTGGCTTAATTAATAGTAATCTGCTCTCAGGAATGCCAGAACCAAAGTGGTTACCTTGAAAGCTACTGTTTTCATCTCAGTGGAAACGATTGTTTTCTTTCTTTTCCCTTTTTCCCTCTCCATTTATTTTTTCCAATCTCTTCCTTTCCCTCTCCTTTTTCTAGGTTCCTGCCACCCCATTTTCCTTAACTTTATTTTAGAAAGCACACATTTTCTCAGGCTAAAGGATCCCCAAATCCTAATTATCTTTTGTATCTGATTCCTTACCAATGCCTTAGCCAAATCTCCATGTGCAAATAACCGACTTAGTCCCGCCTTCATCTATTGTTGTTTTACCTGATTGATTTGTTGATTTTATTGTACATTTGATTTTAAATTGGCCTTTGAAAATTAAATCTGTGGAAAAAATATTCTAAGGAAAGCATCTCCTTTTGTACAAAAAATTTAGGTTGGTGATTAGCCAGACACTGTAAAGTCACTGGGCTATAAGATCATCTTTATTACTCTGTGTGTAAGATTTGTCAAGAAGTTGACCCCCCCACGGCCTTTTTTTTTTTTTTCTATCTTGCACAAACTTAATGACCCTCATGCTCTCTACTACCAAGGTCAAATATCAGGCTAATTAACTGCTCTCCCTTTCTGGGCTGGCACGACCATAGTGGATAGTTGCATGCACATGGTATAATGTGAGAAAATTTAGTATTCCTCTACTTCTAAGTAGTTCTGGAGATCCTTAAAAGCTTTCCATGAAAAAATCCTTCTATTATACTTATCTTTATCTTTGCTGACTACTCCCTCCCTTTTCAACTTGGTGGCACTCGTGATGCAAAGCCAATAGCATCAAACTGCCTGAGTTCAATTGCTGGCATCACCCTTCACTAACTGCACAAATTCAGGGAAGTGCGAAAACTTAATAAGCACTAGTATTGATGCTATCATCTGTAGGTGGGTATTAATTATATCTAAATTTGTAGAATCATTGTGAGAATTAAGTGAGGTAAATCAAATAAGAATTAAATGAGCTTTGGACTGTGCCAGTGGCTCAGTGTGTAGGGCACCGGCCCCATACACTGAGGGTGGCAGGTTCAAACCCAGCCCCAGCCAGCTAAAACGGCAGTGGCAACTGCAACAAAAATAGCCGGGTGTTGTGGCAGGTGCCTGTACTCTGAGCTACTCTGGAGGCTACGGCAAGAGAATTGCTTAATCCCCAAAGTTGAAGGTTGCTGTGAGCTGTGATGCCACAGCGCTCTACCAAAGATGACAGAGTGAGACACTTTCTCAAAAAAAAAAAAAAAAAGAAAGAAAGAGACAGAGATAAATGAGTTTTGAGCCTCTGGTACGTAGTAATTGTTAAATAAACATTTTTTGGTCAATAACATTATATTAATTATCTCTAACCCTCACAAAGTTTTCTTAGGTAGGTTTATTATTCTTTTGACTGACCAGAAAACTGAGTCAAAGTGACTTTTAGTAACTCGTATTCAAATAGAGAGTGAAAAGTAGATCCAAGAATTGAATTCAGTTCAGCCTTATTTTTTATTTATAATTTCCCTTTAGCCTCTCAAGTACTCCAGGGAGATAGAACTTAATTCTTAATATTTTGTGAATAATTACATTAGAGGATTTTAAAATTAAATGCACATGATACACTTTGGCTTCAAATGACCCATGATGTTGTTGTTAATTACCTGTCATTAAATCTATAATACTTAAAGGTCTAGAAAGTTGCTTCTTGTCATTTTTGCCCAGTGGCTTTTTTTTTTAATCAAGGTATTTTAAGTACTTCAACATAGGCATTTAAAACAAAAAAACCTTGAACAGAAATGTCTCTGAAGATGACAGATGAATGGCCAACAAACACACAAAAGAAAATGCTCCTCGTCCCTAATCATCAGAGAAACACAAATCAAAACCACTTTGAGATATCACCTAACTCTAGTAAGATTAGTCCATATCACAAAGTCCCAAATCTGCAGATGCTGGTGTGTGAATGTGGAGAGAAGGGAGCACTTCTACACTGCTGGTCAGACTGCAAACGAATACAACCTTTGTGGAAAAAAGTATGGAGAATCTTCAAGGAACTAAAAGTTGACCTTCCATTTGATCCCACAATTTCATTACTAAGTATATACCCAGAAGAACAAAAATAACTTTACCACTACGACAATTGCAATAGAATGTTATTGCAGACTAATTCATAATTGTCAAGTCATGGAAGCGACCCAAGTACCCATCAATCCATGAATACATTAATAAATTATGGTGTATGTATATCATGGAATACTATTTAGCAATAAAAAAGATAGAGACTTTACATCTTTTATGTTTACCTGGATGGGGTTGGCACACATTCTTCTTAGTAAAGTATGGAAAGAATGGAAAAAAATATCCCATGTACTCAATACTGTTATGAAATCAATATATAAACACTTACACACTCATACACATGATAAGGCACAAATATAGTCTAGTAAGGGGGAGAGGAGAGGAACAAGAGGGGAGGGGAAGGAGAGGGGGATTGGTGGGAGGAGGGAGGGCATTTGGTGGGATCTTCCCTAATGTGCACAACAGAAGGTATATTTCAAAATAGCTAAGAATAAATTTTAAATGTCTTACCACAAAAATAAGTAAATGATGTGCTGGCTATGATAACCATAACACTTGATTTAAGCGTTCTATGTTGTGTATCAAATCATCAGATTGTACCCCCTAAATGTATACTGTTGTGATTTATTTTTTATTTTTTATTTTTTTTTGAGACAGAGCCTCAAGCTGTCACTCTGGATAGAGTGCTGTGGCATCACAGCTCACAGCAACCTCCAATTCCTGGGCTCAAGCGAGTCTCTTGCCTCAGCCTCCCAAGTACCTGGGACTACAGGTTCCCACCACAACGCCTCGTCATTTTTTGGTTGCAGCCATCATTTTTGTTTGGCGGGCTCTGGCTGGATTCAAACCTGCCAGCTCAGGTGTACGTGGCTGGTGCCTTAGCTCGCTGAGCCACAGGTGCTAAGCCTATTATTGTGATTTTAATTAAAAATTAAATGAAAAAATAAAAACAATGAAAAGGCCACTTGTTTATCCCTATTGTAGATAATAGACTTAAGACATTTTCAATGTTGCAGTCAAGATTGTTGGAATGTATTTATTTGCCCAGTGAAAATCTTCTCAGTATATTTTCTTTGATGTAATAATACATCTGCAGTATTTTGTTTAGTAAGTCTGTTCATCTCCCCCTTTTAAGGTCTAAGCTATGCTCCTAATAGCCATATAAGTAAACACTCAGGGGACAAATGAAATGATAAAAAACACAAATATAGTCTAGCAAGGGGGGCAGGTGAGGAAAGGGAGGGGAGGGGAGGAGGGGAGGGAGATAGGTGGGAGGAGGGAGAGCATTTGGTGGGATCTCACCTAATGTGTATAATGCAAGGGTATATTTCAAAATACCTAAAAGCAAATTTTAAATGTCTGAAAACAAAAAATAAGTCAGTGAGGTGATGGCTATGTTATTCAGTTTGATTTAAGCATTCCACTTTGTATATCAAATCATCACATTGTACCCAGTAAATGTATACACTTATGATTTTAATTTCAAATTAATTAAAAATAGCAATAAATAAATAAATAATAGTGGTTAAGAAAAAAAATAAGAAGCTAGAAGTCTGCATAGCTGAAAATCAAGCTATTTCGATGCACCTGAGGATTTGTGTAGCTATAAAGTGCTTTTATTTCTTCTTAGTGATGCAGGAGGAAGTTGGTTAAAGATTTATTGGGTTGTTGTGCTCATACCAACAGTAGGTGCTTTCTCAAAGGTAGTTTCTGAAGGAAAATCTGTATGGATGTCCTGAAGAGAATTAAAGCTCATCAGCGTGTGTTCTGAAGACCGCTGTGGAATGAAATGAGGACGGCAACTCAGAGTCTGACCCTGGATGACCCAGTGCAAGTCTTCAGGGTGAACAAACACCAGTAAGTCTTCAAGGCCTTCCTCAAAATCACTTCTTGGGAGACAGTGTGAGACAACACTGTGCTTGTGCACCCATCCTCCCAACTTTCACAACTTGTGAATTTTCTTTCTTTCTTTATTTTTTTTGAGACCATGTCTCACTCCACTGTCTGGCCTAGAGTGCACATCATAGGCTCAGTGCAACCTCAAATACCTGGGCTCAGTGATCCTCCTGCCTTAGCTTCCTGAGAAGTTGGGACTATAAACATGTGCCAGCAGGCCTGGTTAATTTTTTAATTTTTCATAGAGACAGGGTGTTGCTATGTTGTCCAGGCTCATCTCAAGCTCACGGTCTCAAGCAATCCTCCCACCTTGGCGTCCACAGTGCTAAGATTACAGATGTGAGCCACTGTGTCTGCTCAAGTGACTTGTTAATTTTATAACCTTTGGCAAGTCACTTAATCTCCAGGATTAAATTTTTTCATTTTTACAGACTGTGGGCCTGTGGCAGTGTATGCGTATGTGTTCAGGTAAATAACCATCAAGGAGGTTCTAAACCATAGTTTGAATAATTCCATAGCATATGCTATAAACCAAATATTTTTGTGAAATTAGTATAGCGTAAACTGACCATGCAAGGAATAATAATAAACTGGTCAACATATGGAGGTGGTCAGCATGAGGAATGAGGCCTACTCTACTGATACGGACATGTCTGGTCTATGTAAATTAGGTCAACCTAAGGAGGTTGCCAACGTTGGGGGGTGGTCACCTATGGAGATGCTACTGTATATCTGTGTGTTTTAAACTCCAGACACTCTTATTTGGGAGAAGATTATCTGTTGTTTCCATAAAAAATGGTCCACAAGAGCTAACAGGGCAAGTGTGCTTGTGTAACTGCCCTTGGAAAGGTCCCAGCACCTTCTCTTGAAGCAGAGCTGGGCCATTTCCCCATCTGCTCTGCCAAAACTTGAGATTTGATTCATGGTTGCAGAGAAGAATAGAATGAAAGCAAACTGTTTTTTTTGCCATCAAAGTGAGTTTCAGAGGAAGATGTGTAAGAGAGGCAATTAATTGTACTTCTTAACTCAATGTATTAGAAAAATACTGCTTAGTGATGTTTCTGAGGGACTCGAATAATTGGATAAGATTACAACTGCTGGTAAGGAGGTGTTTATCTTCTTCATACACACACACACACACACACACACACATGCACACCAGTCTTGAATATATGAATAAAATTCACAGATGAAGAATAAAATACAACAGCTCTGATTTGCACATTTATATTTACCCATTAAATATCATCTTTGATGTTTTTCAGTCCTTCAGTTCTTGATATCTGGTTTCTGTTTCTGATGCAGTGGAATTTCATGTATACATGTACGAGAGGGTTGATATCTGTTGGGACACTGAGGTCTGCAGGCAAAACGCAGCCCATCTTGTGTTTCGTTGGGCTGTAAGCTTAAAGCCTTTTGGTTTTTGTCTTGCAATTTATTTTCTTTCCTAAATATTGCTAAAAATGAAAAAGTTAGCATTTATTTGTAAAATAATTTGCTTTATTTACTGAACACAAGGACTGATAGTCAGAATACATTTAGCAACAGAAAAATTCAGGGTAGTAAACTGGGTTATATTTAATATATTCAAGAAAGATGATTTTCAAGCTTATTGAACTCCCCTGCTATGCAATTTTACAAAGCATTCTATCTCCCTCAAAAATATCAGTTACTCGTTATTTCATCCCCTGATTTAAAATATAGCAGGTAAGTGAAAGAATAAATACCCTACATTATTAAAATATTCCATAATTCATATTTTTCACTCATTCAAGCTGGGTCTCTTCCCTGGTAATTAGTATGAACTAATTAGATTTCACTGTAGTGGTTTTACATGGTTTTCTGTCTCTTTTTTCTAACTACAGGCTAATCATTTTTATTCATTATTGTTCTGAATAAAGAAAATGGAGAAATAAAGCAATTATATAAAAAACTACCATGAGATTACCATTTACAGAATCCAAGTTATCTGTGTAAGGATTATTTACCATGTGGTAGAGAAAAAACACTCCAAGAAGATGCAGAATCGATTTTCAGGGATTGAGAATTCCAACCTCTCCTAGGGACAGGAAAAAAATTAAAGACGGAAAGGAAAACCCAACATCCAAACAATAACAGACAAAGGGTGTCAGTTTTCTGAGTTGACCAGAGTAAAAGAAAATTTCAAAGACTTTTCATTGTTTATCATCATATGGTCACAGTGTAAAATATTTTACAACTTAGTTGGCTTAGATAAAGATCAAAAGTAGTGGTAGGTTTAGAAATGTTGATTTATGTCCCACATAAAGGTAATTTATTTATGGTAAGGTTCAGTGCTAGTGGGTATGATGGTTCATATCCAAACATCTACTAGCCTAGATTGCAGACATGGGCTTACCCATCTTTCTTTTTTCAAGATAACCTCCACAGATGACAGGTCCTTGTTTCAATATACACAGATTTAGTTGTAGCCAATTCAGATTATCAACTTTTTGGAATACTTTTCAATTGAAAAACAGCTTCCTAAGTTCTTATACTCCTTGGAGGAAATATTTGGTGATTAAGAAATACTCCACGGTTCACATGAAGCTGAGTGATAATCACCCTTTCTCAGATAAACAACTTTATCTAGGTATTAGGACAACACAGTCTGTTTTCTGATTTTTTTTTAAAAAAGTCATTCATGCTTTCAGTTGACTTATGCTAGAAAACCTGGAAGTATAAAGCTTCTACCTCTAATCCCCCAAGATACCCAACCTCAGTACAATAATAACTTTGGACTTCTGCTTCCTGAGGTTTTTGACAGATTTGCACTTGCAGCTGACTCCACTGCCTAGCTCATTCCTTCCGTGCTATTTTATTTTGCTGAGTGCAATCGTAGCCCTGTTTGTTCTATGGCAGAGAGTTGACAGTCTGTGGACTATGTCTGCTATTTATTTGTAACACAGTAAAATACATTGTCAGCCCCTGGGTGAAAACTATTGGATTAGTCCCAAGGCTTATGTGTTTGACTGTGCTGGGGATAAGATGTGAAAAATCAGGGCTTCGCACTCTTCTGCTTAGTATTTCTGTTTTGTCCCCTGATGCATCTGATTTGTATTATCTAAAGTTTTAAGTGAAGGGCTGGAGTTTCCATAGAGTATACAGTGCTAATCTTGTCACTTGCTCTGAAGAAGTAAATATTCTTTCACTCTTGAGAGAATGACAGATGTATTAGGCTGAGTCTGTAAGTCAGGATGGGTAGAAGATGCTGTTGGCTTTGACTGCTCACCCAAATAATTTACCTTGCTAGGTGGTGGATGGAAAGAACTACTTGACAAGACAGTGGCATCAATTATGGTGAGCGATTAGCTATCCACATTGCCGGTACGTGTATAAACAAAATAGATGGAATAGAAGGAATTCTTCCTCAGCAAGACTTGTATGGGCACCCAGCATTCTTCTCTGAATTAAAATTTCTTAATGTCTTTTTTTTTTTAAAGAAAACAATATTAAATTTTATTAGTAAAACTGGGGATTTATGACATACCTTGAATAAAACAGTTGCAAATTACAATGCCAAGAGGTAAATGTGAATCAGCATCAAGAACATCCTCTACTGGTAGTTTCGATGTAACAGTATACATCGAAAGACAAAATTTTTCTCTTCACCTTCCAAAGACTGCTTTTTTATCAATGTCTGATAATCAACACTTACTGCCATTCAATGGAGAAGGCAACCATAAGTATCTCTGTGCTATTTCAACCAACTTTATTAGTCCTTGAGAACCTACTGCTGTCTTCTCCCCAAATTCTGTGTCCAAAGCTTGTGGCCTGTTCTTTTTCTGATCTGGCAGAGCAGTTGGTTCTTATAACCCACCATATGTTCTTCAAGGAGAAGCCTGTGCTGAATGCTTGAGGCATGAAGAGTGACACTACATTCGTACAATATTCACTGCTCACTGTCATGCTGTGTGAATCAGACTATAATCTCAAAGGAAAAAGGAACAATGACACACATCTGTAATCTCAGCATGCTGGGAGACCAAGTTGGGAGAATTGATAGAATTGAAAGTTTGGAACCAGCCTAGGGAACATATTGAGACATTTTCACTAAAAAAAAATTAAGAAAAATCAGCTGTCGGCTCCTGTGGCTCAACGGGCTAAGGCGCCAGCCACATACACTAGAGTTGGCAGGTTCGAATACAGCCTGCACCCGCCAAACAACAATGACGGCTGCAACCAAAAAATGGCTGGGCGTTGTGCGGGTGCCTGTAGTCCCAGCTACTTGGGAGGCGGAGGCAAGAGACTCGCTTGAGCCCAGGAATTGGAGGTTGCTGTGAGCTGTGATGCCACAGCACTCTATCCAGGGTGACAGCTTGAGGCTCTGTCTCAAAAAAAAAAAGAAACCAGCACATTGTACCCCTTGATTGCACTAATGTACTCAGCTATGATTCAATAAAAAAATAAATAAATAAACATAGCCATGGCAAAGGCCAGTTGCAGTGGCACTTGCCTATAATTCCAGCACTCTGGGGGGCTGATGCTGGTAGATTGCCTGAGTTCAGTGACCAAACTGAGCTGGTCAGGAGTTCAGTGACCAGCCTGAGCTAGAGCAAGACCCAGTCTCTAAAAAAAAGAGACGGACATTGTGGCAGGTGCCTGCAGGAACCCAAGAGCCCAAGAGTTTGAGGTTGCTGTGATCGATGACTCTACGGCACTCTACCGAGGGTGACAAAGTAACACTCTGTCTCAAAGAAAAAAAAAGAAAGAAAAATAGCTATGGCATCACATTATTTGAGTTTTTAAAAATTGTTTTTCATGATATCCATTTGGAATTGAGAAAATACAATTGCATTTTAAATGCTCTGGGGAGGGTCTTGATTTTTCTCACTATCTGCAGTTTTCTCTTTAACAATTAAACAACACAGCACGATCTCTACTCTTAAAGCATGCTATAAATCTGTTAGGTTAAGAAAAGTGAAGCAGGGAAACTTTTTTTATCTTCTCAAATCTGAAAGAGAAAGGCTGTAAAGAAAAAATAGAATGGAATTGTTAATGCTAGTTAGCCACGTTTCTTCTCTGACTGGGTGATGCAAGCTTAATAGAACACTTTCCACACTTGGCCTCCAGTTTGTTAGGAAAACAAGAAGCAAGATGTTGACCTTGAGAAGACAAATGGAGAGTGGGACTCTGCTCCAGACACAAGAGCTCTAGGAACCGCCAGCAGTTCAGGGGTGCAGGGGAGGGAGGGTGTCTATACACTGAGATGAAATCCGGGAAGCTGGAGGTTTTGTCTGGAAGCCATGTGCAGAGAAGCGGAAATGCTCTTAGCAGAAGGAAGCCTTGAATCTGAATGACAGCGTGCCTTCATCCTCACTGCCCTCCTGCTGACCTCCTGGCAAATTAGATTTTCACTCAAGGGAAAAGTCTGTTTTCATTTCCTTACCCATAATTTACTTTTGAGAAAAATAGTATTAGAGAAGAAAATAATTAGCCTTTAAAGGAAAAAATGGCACAGCAGAATAGAAAGAACTATGCAAATGTTTTTTTTAATTTCTCCTATGAATGGGTTATGTGTCTGTCCTTGAGGGACTCCCTCTACTTTGGGGGGCCAAAGGTTCCTCATTTGCAAACTGGAGGGATTGAGTCCGATGATTTCTATCAGCCCTCCTGGCCCTCACGTTGAATGCTGTTCCATATTCTCTCTTTAAAGAATATGAAAAATGTGGGATAAAGTGGTCAAAAGAGTTTCTTTCTTTTTTCTTTTCTTTCTTTCATTTTTTAATTTGAGATAGAGTCTCACTCTGTCGACCTGGGTAGAGTGCTATGGCATCTCCATAGCTCACAGAAGACTTAGTGGACTCATGTTTATTTTCTCAATGATATAATAAAAGACTAGCCAAAGCAGTTGTTTCAGGTTTTTGTTTGTTTGTTTGTTTTAGGTAGACCCTTGCTCTGTCACTCCAGGTACACTGCAACTTCAAACTCCTAGGTTCAAGCCACCCTTCTGCCTCAGCCTCCCGAGTAATGGGACTACAGGCGCCCACCACCACACCCCGCTAATTTTTTTATTTTTAGTAGAGACAGGGTCTGGCTCTTGCTCAGGCTGATCTCCAACTCGTGAACTTTAGAAATCCTCTCCCTCGGCCTCCCAGAGTGCTAGGATTACAGGTGTGAGCCACCAACCCAGGCTTAATAGAGTTTCACCAAATATGCTTTAATAGAAAAGTTAATGCTTATAGTCACATGACATTTTGTACATCTGAGCATCTCCTCTGAGCTGGTCCTATTCGCCTTCATCCTCACTGCCCCCCTGCTGACCACCATAAGGCTCTTCCAAATGCCTCCTCCTCAACTATCATCAGCCTCAACTCAGAACACCAACTGCCTCTGTTGTATTTCTTTTTCCTGCTCTATCTCAGGAACTCCTAGTAGAGTATCACTGGAAGGTCAATCATTTTTTGTCTATTCACAGAGACAGAGAAAGGACTAAGGCACGATCCCAGCCCCAGCTCCCTCTGTGGAGCCCTGGAACGTGGAAACGTCCCAGCTTCCTGGGAAGCAGAGCCCTGGCCCAGCAGCGTCACTGATTTCTCCAGTGAGAACCACCACAGCTTCATCTGCTCAATTTCAGCAGCAGTTAAAACAGATAAAGAAAAAGATTCCTTTAGAACCCAAGTTTAAATGACCATACTGTGGTCCTATTTGATTCTTTTAGAACTTAAGTTCAAATGACTAGGCCGTGCTCCTATAATACTGGGTAGAATTGTTTTTGGTTTTGGTTTTTTTTTGAGTCAGAGCCTCAAGCTGTCACCCTGGCTAGAGTGCTATGGCATCACAGCTCACAGCAACCTCCAACTCCTGGGCTCAAGCAAGTTTCCTGCCTCAGCCTCCCAAGTAGTTGGGACTACAGGTGCCTCCCACAATGCCCGGCTATTTTTTGGTTGCAGCCATCATTGCTGTTTGGCGGCCCGGGCTGGATTCAAACCCACCAGCTCAGGTCTATGTGGCTGACACCTTAGCCACTTGAGCCACAGGCACCGAGCCTAGAATTGTTTTCTAAGTGTTTTTCATGTGCACAGGCTCAACTGAGGATCTTGTTAAAATGCAGATTCTGGGCTCCGTGCCTGTAGCTCAAGCAGCTAAGGCGCCAGCCACATACACCTGAGCTGGCAGGTTTGAATCCAGCCTGAGTCTGCCAAACAACGACAGCTAGGGAGACCCCCTTCTCTAGGCCCAGGTGAGCTCAGAAGTCAGACCCCCATTTCCAAGCACTAGCAGGCTGCCTTTTTCGGGACACACCCTCTGGGCTCTGATAAGATCATGAACAAGCAGCCTGTGATGGTTTTTTGGGTGGTTCCACCTTGGGTAGGCGGACACACCCTAATTCCTTCTCAGGGACAAAGACTGTGAAGGACCCGATAACCTCGCCCTAGTGGAGGAGGAACCACATTCATTCATTTCCACCTACCAACTGCCAGCCCCATGTAATGCTCTAGACTTAAGACCCCTGGATAAAGAGCCCACGTGGAGCCTCCTGACAGAGTTCTCCAGTTCTTTCCCCCTTCCAGAAGCTCTGGTGCTTTTTATTTCTTCTGTATTCCTTTCTAACTTCTAATAAAAGTCTTCTCTTAGGACAGATCCATGGGTTCATTCTAAGAATTCCCGAGACCAAGGACCTACTGAAGAGTGAAATTCCGGTATCAACACTTTCAGTAGGAAGGGTATAGGTGTATCCAACACTTTTTCCCTTTGCTGTACACTGGAAAAATAAGAATTTGAGCCACATGTTATGAAATGTACAAACACCAATGAAAGTTGATGAGCAAAACCAGAAGGTCTGTGCATAGTTTTCATAACATGTTCCACCACAGATAACCAAAACAGGCCTCAAATCATCCACATGCCACCTGTGGGCCACTGTCGAGTGCTGGTGTAGATACTGAGATTCATTCAGGATTCTGGGTGTGTCTCGTAAGTAATGTCCTCTGGGGTTCTGTTAGCCATGACATCCTCTGATCAATAGCCCCATGTCTGTGATAAGATAATTGACTTGAGACTGCCCTTCAGGTCTAAAAACAGTGAGTTGAGTTTGGAGGGTTGCAAGTTTGGCTTTCTGGCCCTTGTTCACCCCACTTCGTGAGTGTGGTTCAGAGCAGAAGACGGAGTGCCCTGCCCTTGGTCTCAGCTTCTTCATCTCTGCAGGCTTCAGAGTCCAGCAGGGCCATTGCTCCTGGCTGTGGGAACTTGGAGGAGAACTAAGAATCCCTGGACTTCAGTTTCCTCTCTGTACATCAGGCCTGCCCTGAGGAGTGCTGAGGAGAATAGAGTGAGATGCTGACCTGGCTAGGCACGTGATCAATATTTGTTACAGGCTAATTAAGAAAATATATATTATTCTTTGTTTTACTACCCAAGGCGCTTTATTTTTAATTTAATTTATTAAATCACAAGTGTATACTTAATACTATTATGAAACCAATATACAGTCATTTACACATTTATAGGAATGATAAAACCCAGGTGCTTAAGTACAGTCTGATTTTTTTAAAGAAAAAAATAGGGCAGCACCTGTGACTCAAAGGAGTAGGGTGCCTACCCCATATGCTGGAGGTGGTGGGTTCAAACCCGGAACCAGCCAAAAACCGCATAAAAAAAAATATGTATACATTACTTAATAAGATTAATAAATCTTTGCTGCTAATGTGAAAGCCTTTCCTGGGTTTACCTGATGTCTACACCTGGTTAAAACAGGAATCTGTTGAAAGAGATTATTAAGAAGGATCAGTAGTGGGAATTGGGAGCAGAAGGGGTGTCTTGGGTCAAATTGTGTCCCCCCCATTCATATGTTAAGGCCCCTATACCTCAGAATACCGTAGAATGTGAACATATTTGGAGAAAGGGACTTCAGTTTTTTTGTTTGTTTTATTTTGGCCGAGGCTGGGTTTGAACCGGCACCTCCAGCATATGGGGCTGGTGCCCTATTCCTCTTGAGCCATAGGTGCCACCTGGAGAAAGTGACTTTAAAGAAGTGACTCAGTTAAAATGAGCTGTTGGGGTAGGGCCCTAATCTTGATACTGGAATTTCTTCCTCAGTAGGTTCGTAGGTTTTGGGGATTCGAAGAATGAATCCATGTACCAGAGATCAGTGGTAAGGTAGGATTTTTGCTAGACAGAAAGGAATACAGAAGAATACAGAAGTAAATAGCACCACAGCTTCTGGAAGGGGGGAGAACTAAACTGGAGAGCCACTACATGGGCTCTTTATGTAGAGGTATTAGATCTTGAGAATCACACTTGGCCATGATTTGGTAGGTGGGAAAACATCTTTTCAAAGTTAATGAGTGCATTAACCAATGAATGAATGTAGTTAATCCTCCACTAGGGCAAGGTTATCAAGTCCTTTACAGTTGTGGTGCCTGAGAAGGGATTAGGGTGTGTGCTCCCTGCTCAAGGTGAAACCACCCCCCAAAAACCATCTCAGGATGCTTTGTACGTGATCTCGTCAGAGCCCAGAGGGTGTGTCCTGAAAAAGGCAGCCTGTTTGTGCCTGGAAATGGGGGCCTGATTTCTGAGCTCACCCCTCGAGAATGGGGTGTCCCTGTACAGCCCTGAGTGGTCGGGTCCTGTACCAATCTGGCGTATGTGTCGCTCATAGAAGGAACACCACACATGTGTGTGCTCAAGGAAAGATCAGGTGAGGGCAAAGCAGCGAGAAGGTGCCATCTGTAAGCCACGAAGAGAAGCCTCCGGAGAAACCAACCCTGCAATGACCTTGATCTTGGACTTCCAGCCTCCGTAGCTGTGAGAAGATTAATTGTTACGGTTTAAGCCACCCAGTCTGCAGTATTTTATCGCAGCTGCTCTAGCAAAGTAAAGGGGGTGTGCCCTGGAGCACGAGGAGCTTTATCACACACAGGCAGAGGGCAGAGAACAGGAGGGGGCTGACAGGAGGAGCGTGGATGGACACCGGCCAGCTCACACCTACCCACCACGGACCTGGGCCATCTGGCCTTTGTCCTCTATCAGCGACCTCCCTTCTGATTTGGAGCAAGGCTCAGCGTCACTGCTATCCTGCCCTGCTGCTGGGCACGTGCACTCCGAACTGTCCATGCCAGGACTCAGGCAAGGTCTCGAAGACCCCATGCCATCCAAGAGCTAACCTTTTGGTTGGCAGATGGTGGGGGTCCAGGCAGCTAGGACAGCAGCAGGACACTTGAAGGGGAGTGGACAGTAGTGGAAATATTTCTGTATTTTAGCATCTTTGGCAGACTCACCTATATGACCTGCTCATGACCCAACCTGGGCACACTTCTCAAGTGTTTTGATCTCAGCCTCCATCAGAGATATGAGGTGGCCCAGCAGGTGGGCAGGACACAGAGGGCGGGCGGATGGGGGTGACCCAGTGAGTCACAGCCCCTCCATGGGTCCAGAGCCCAAGAGAGGAGGAAAAGGCAAGAGAACAGTTATCAAGGCCAGAACCTTGGGATGAAGAGACAAAGAGGCCCCTGTCACAGAAAGAACTTCACCGTCATCAAACAGCTGGGAGCAGGTCTGAAGACCCACAGCTTTCTACATGTTGTGATGTTCTTGCTCTTTTACACCTGTTGCTCTTAGAAACAAGAGTGATGAAAAACCACAAGCAGGAAATCCCCAGTCCCTGGCCCAGGGGTGAGGAAGCATGCCAGCCCTGCCCTCCTCTGTCTGTCTGTCTGTCTGCCGGCAGCCCTGTCTGCAGCTGTGCTTCCTGGTAGCACGGAGAGGACCCTTCTGCAGTAGCCCCTGAAAGGGAGGGGATTAGGAATTCTTTCAGTGCATATACTCAGCTCCACATCTGAGTTTTCCAAAACTAAGCATTTGGTCTCTTTGAAAACAGCTCATTAGTCTCACAATGCATTGGAGACACGGCATTTAACGAGGGGCTGAGGGGGTGCATGTCCAGGTGTAGCCAGGGGCATAGGAGTCACCACCCTGCTCTTCCCATCCACCGGGCCTGCTTCCCTGGCTCTGTGCTCCCTGCCCGCACTCTGCTTCTCTCTCCTCCTCTGTTTCTCTCCTTTCGTTCCTCTCTCTGATCTTCTATCTCTGCAGTCTATCTGGCTCTTTGTCTCCCTTTCTGAGTCTGGGTCTGTCTCTGCCTGTATCTGCCTTTCTCTCTCTGCTGCTCTTGTGTTCATTCTCTCTCTCTCTCTCTCTGAATCATGCAAATCTAGGAGCTCTGCATTTGTAAAAGCTTCAGAACAATAATGCTTTTTCAATAGCAACAAATATTCAAAGAGTCCAGCATCCATCTTTAACTTTTGTCTTCCTTTGTGTAGGTAATACACACACACACACTCACACAATGCAGCTGGACCTGGTGTGTTTGTTTGTTTGTTTTTTGGAGACAGAGTCTCACTTTGTGAGTGCTGTGCTGCCACAGCTCACAGCAACCTCAAATTCTCAGGCTTGAGCAATTCTCTTGCCTCCACTCAAGTGGCTGGGACTATAGGAGCCACTGTGCCCAGCTAGTTCATCTATTTTTGGTAGAGATGGGGTCTTGCGCAGACTGGTCTCAAACTCCTGAGCTGAGTGATCCTCCCAAATTGGCCTCCCAGAGTGCTGGGATCACAGGTGTGAGCCACAGTGCCTGGCCAGCTTTGACCTATTTGTGACACTCGCTGAGTGCCACACTGCCTTCTGGGACTTCAGGACCGGAAAGTCAGATCTTCAGCTGACTGACGAATCAGGAGAGTGTCAGCTGCCCAGAATGTGTCCCCCCCTGAAAGCTAGATGGACCGATAGCCGGGGAGCCTTAATTCTCACACCAGCTGTCCGTCCGTGGGCAGCACTGACAGGTGCACCCATTCCATTCACACCATGAAATGAACTATGAAGACTGCTCAGATTTGGGTGCCTGTGATTATTTCCAGATGGAACGTGAGTCTCAGAACCTACGTGCACAGCCCAGATCCACTCCTGCCACACGAGGGAGCTTGCCAGGGGCCTGCAGCGGGAGGTCCCAAAGCACCTCGCACAGTCACAGTTGTGTGTGGAGCATGTACCATTGGCGTCCTGGGGTGTCTGTGAATGACACCTCCTTGCTTCCCTGCCCAGAGTTTGCAATGACCTGAGCAGTGACACAGAGGGGGAGAGCAGAATGCCGTCCTCAGCACTAGCCAAGTGACTGCAGAACAAGGCTCTAGAGTGTGGACAAGTGATCGGACATCTGGTCCCTGAATTGGACTAGATCGCCAGTTACAGACAGCATTCCATAACCAAGGACACCTCCCCCTTAAGGCAGGGCTTGTCACTTGTCCCCTTAACTTACCGTGTGTAGAAACAGACTAGAACACACCCCTCTGCAGCTTCGATTGTTTCCAAAGTGAGTGATTAAAGTGTTGAGCTCAGATTCTCCTCCCAGGGAGGTGGGGGTGAGGGGAGGGGAAGAGAAGCCAGGAGTGTCGCCCTAACTAAATTCCCTTCACCTGGAAACACAAGGTGGTAGAGAACATTCGTCCTCCCATTCCTTCTCGGGCTTAGAGCACTCTGCGCGTCACTTCCTAAAGGAGCATCAGTTTATATAGTTTCCAAAATAACCCTAAGAAATAAACCACATTTTACAAACAAGGAAATCATGGCTCAGAGAGGTTAAATAACTTGCCCAGAGCACACAGCTAGTGAGTGGCAGTACCAGAATTCGAATCCAGGTGACCTGATGCCAGAGCAGGGATGCGTCAAGCACCCACTGTCCCGCCTTGGTCCTTCAGCTCTCATGACATTCAGCTGTAGAAGGGAAACCCCAGGGCTGCTGATTGCAAACCAGAGTTCCATACAACACCCCAGGCCTGAGGAAACTCCTGCACCTGGGCACCTTGATACCAGAAAGTGGAAAGCAGCACTGTCAGTGAGAATAACACCTGGAAATAGCCTGGCGTCCCTCGATGGGACTCTGACTTGATAAATGATGGTGTTGCCAAGAGAGAGCACAGTGTAGCTATGAATGAGCCACATTGAGCTATGAGCCCATGCAATGGTCTGATAAGTCCAAGAACATAATGGTGAGATGGGGAAGCAAGGAAGAAAAGAATGATTCCATGCAACCTAAGTTTAAAAACACGTAAAAGTAGAATAGATATCGTTTAGGAAGCAATCATAGGTGATAAGGCTATAAAGAAAAGCAAAGGCTTAATTAACACAGAATTCAGGATATCAATCATCTCTGGGGAAGAGAGAAAAATGCAGCTGGGAGGACCACAGTGGAAGCTTCTGGGCTTTGGGAAGGTGCTATCTGCTGGCTTCAGTGATGGGTACCTATATGTTTTGTTAGTATTCTTTACATTGCACAGCTATGCTGTACACACTTTTGTATGTAAAGTATATTTTCCAACATTGTTAAAATAAGAAGTGTTAAGAACTTTAAAAAAAGAAATCTGTGAATTGGCTCAAGCCCAAAGTTTGTGAAAGAACTGGGAGCAAAATGCAACATTCTGATGCATGTATGTCACAGTAGATATGGCTAATTCTCCCCTAAATATCCCCTTATCAGCATTCACCCATTAAGGCCATTCAGATCCATCCGCCATTTTGACGGAGCTGAAGGCCCTGAGCCTAGGCTTGTAATAAACTTCACCCTTTGTTTTTGCAAAAAAAAAAAAAACATTCACCCATTAAGTGAGAATTCTTGGTCTTTCTGAGTTTAGAAATCAATGACGAGATCAGGCACGTTCAGGGAGGTATGGCCATAGACAGAATTTGGAAATGAATGAAAAGAGAAATCTGAATTCACAGCCATTGGAGGACTTGGCTGTGTTATGACACATTCAAATCGTAGAATCTGGAAATCATTAGGTCTCAAGTTTTCAACTGTCAGAGTTTCTAGTTTATTTAACCTTTCACCTGCCACCACTGTCTTTTGTGCTTAAATATTCAGGGGTTCAACTGCCTTCAAGTTCTTTCCTAAACTGAGATGTCTCTTGGGATCTTTTAAAATTAGGGGTCTTTATCCTTTCACTCAGCAACCCTGAGACAGGGGCCTGCGCCCTCCTGCTGATACTCGACTGGACAAGACAGAGCTGGACAGGCAAATCTGTTCCCCTACCGAGGACCGCAACACCCACCCCTTACTTCTTAAACTCCATGCTTGCTTGGTTTCTTCGATGCCAGTGCTGAGTAAAAACAAAGACTCTAACATGAGACACATCTGTATCTAAATCCTGGGTCTACCCAGGCTACTGCATGACCTTTGCTGAGCTACTTACTCTCTCTAAGCTCCTATTTCCTCATCTATACAATGGGTATGATATGAACTTCGTAGCGCTTTCACTGGAATGAGAATCAATTTACATAACGCATGAGGAAGTATTTAGCGTAGTACTAGGTATATAGTAAACATTCAGTAAAATGCTAATATTATTATAGTCTCCTAGTTTTTTCTCAGACTCTGCAGTCTGATGATTGGTTTCATTGACTTGCTTCCCCTTCTCTACTGTACCATTAAAGTTAGGGTTCCTTTCCGCCCCCCACACTGTCCACCTCCCAGGGGGATCTCACCAGCCCCATGACTTTCACTGCCACCTACTATGCGTAGCACTTTGGGACCAACCCTGATCGCTTATCTGAGTCCTGGATTTGCATTTCCAACTTTCTATTTACCGTGTAACCTTAGAGGCCCGACAGGCACCCACAGAGAAGACATCATTGTCCTTCTGTGACCCATGTCACCTCTCGTCTTCCCAAGCACACTTACTGGGCTCCATCTCTTGAGGTAGGAGCCGTGAAGACGTCCACGACCCCTCACACTCCCTCAGCAAGCCCCGGGGTTCAAACTCTGCAGCCCTGACTCCCCCTGGGTTCTCGTCCTCCTTATCGTACCCTGGACCTGCCTCTCTTTGCAGCCTGTTTTCCCTCACACACTGACCCTCCCATATCTAGTATCATCTAGTCCCCCACTCAATTCATCTTCTTTAAAAAGGGGCCAAGAACTACAGCAATAGTCTTTAAAAGTGGGAGAAAGACAACATCTTAACAGATACAGTAGACCTTCTACAGCTGACCACCTCCCTCCATTGACCATCTCCTTAAGTTGACCTAATTTTCACAGACCACATATGTATCCTGTGTACAGATCAGTACAGCAGGCCTAGTTCCTTATGTTGACTTTTTAAAAATCCCTTGAATGTTCGGCTCTGCGCCTGGAGATAAGTGGCGAAGGCACCAGCCACATACACCAGAGCTGGCAGGTTCGAATCCAGCCCGGGCCTGCCAAACAACAATGACAAATACAACCAAAAAAAAAAAATAATAATCAGGCATTGTGGCGGGTGCCTGTAGTCCCAGCTACTTGGGAGGTGGAGGCAAGAGAATCGCTTGAGCCCAGGAGTTGGAGGTTGCTGTGAGCTGTGATGCCATAGCACTCTACCCAGGGTGACAGCTTGAGGGTCTGTCTCAACAACAACAACAACAACAACAACAAAAATCCCTTGAATGTTCAACTTTCAGAGGTTCTACTGTATTTAACTGTGAAATATTGGGGGCCTAAATATTAAGTTCAACAGTCAAAAAAGATAGCCAAGGATGATATCTTTATTATTTAACATGGTTCTAGTTTTCATTATTTGACATATTATTTAACCCCCAGCCCAATAGAATTACCTGCTCTGTCCTCTGGGCCCCACTACATTTTCTTCATAGATTTGCTTCAGCATTTGACATGTATGGTAATTCATCTGCCTCTCTCTGCTTAGCCCAAATCAATTCCGTCTTTGTATTCCCAGAATCGAATATCATGCCTAACATATAATCGAAGCTTGTAAGCAAATAGAAGACAATCTTATAGTTGACTTTTCATGGTTCCCTTCAGAAGGAAAGACAACTAGAAATTTTCTTGAAATCAGAGACTAATAGCATTATTTCTTGAATTATGAAGTATTTTCCATTCCTGATAATTTAGGGGTTTTGTTTTGTTTTAATCACCTTTTTTTCCTTCTACCATTAAGTCTAGACTCTAGGAATGAAAAGTCAGATTCCATATTTAATAAACAAGTCATTGCTTAGTTTGGGGTTTCAAACTAGACTTGTATTAAAGTGAGAAGAAAGTCTGGAAGGAACTGAAGTTCAAGGATGGCACCATGGCATAGACCACAGAAGGAGATACTTGAGGGAAGTTCTTCCTTCCTGGATGGAGAGAGCCTTCCCAGGGAGGGGAGAGGGGGCCCATTTTCCTACTCCACACATCCTGGAATTCAGTGGGATCAAGGCACACAGGACAGTTAGGCTTGGAGACCAGGCTTCGCCCTAACCAAATTCACAAGAGACTGGTGCACAAAGCACCATATCAATGTTTTATAACTGACCCCCTCATCTAACAAGGAAAGTTAAGAATTCCAGCTCTGGAGTCAGGCTACCTGGGTCTGGACCACTCACTAGACGAATGACTAGGGTCATACAGCTCAGCCAGACTTTTTATTTAGTCCTTTACCACAAACCTAAGAGTCTCAGTCTTCTATTCTCTTCAAGCATGTGACAGCCTTAGATTAGCACCTAACCCATGGGAAGAGATCTAGAGATTCAGCAGCTGGGGACACCTGGTCCCTTGTCTACAACTTCAGCTCATGTGCTTTGCAAATGCTGGACTTGAGCTCTGGCATTCTTCATCAGTGTATTCTTTATGGCAACCTGTAGAAGCCTAAACATCTGTTGCCGTTTGTTGTTTGCTTCATAAACCACTTGGTAAATTCAAAGCCAAGGAAATTAGTTAGTTCATTGGTCCTTCCTCCTGGGCCAGTCATCAGGCCATTGTAATCTGATTGATATATGAAGTATCCTCCACTCCCTGAAATCACAAATGAAAACTTCCTTTTTTTTTTTTTTTTTGGCTAGGGCTGGGTTTGAACCCACCACCTCCAGTATATGGGGCTGGCGCCTTATACCTTTGAGCCACAGGTGCCGCCCAAATGAAAACTTCTTGAAAACTGGAATCTTATTTATTATTGCAGAAACTTCCATGTGTTCATCATAATCCATTTCCTCTTCTGCCCAACCTAACCTTATGTCCCAGCTTCCTTTACAGACAGGTAAGGTTATGTGACAAGTGGATGCAACGTGTCCCCTGCCTGGCCTGCCCAGGCCCATAAAATATTCCATGCTCCACAGAGACTTTGCAGCCTCATGTTGAAGACATCAGAGTCACAAGCTGGGTTCTCAAATATCTGCTTGGATGAGGCATCCATTCATCAGCAATGCCATTGTAAAATTTATGTGAGATAAAAATAAACTTCTAGTAATTGAACCATCACACAATCTTGAGTTAGTCTGTTGCAAGTTCTGGAATTACCTTCAATACATCTGTCTTGATCATCATGAACCTATCAGTCTATAGCAGTGCCCGGTGCCTAGTAAGAGCTCCTGCCTTCGGAAACTCTGGATATTACCAGAAAAAAGAACCTATTTAAACAGTCAGAGTCATCATCAACACAGAGGAGACAGACTCTGGAACTCTGCAGAACAGTGCAGGTGTCTGTATTTCTGAAACACGACAATGCTACTGATACAGGGCTCCCCCATTCAAGGCTGGACAGGGACCTCAGTTTTCCTAGGCCTGGGCAATTTCATGAAGGGAAATTTGCCCTGAGCTGGAGGGACTGCATTCATTTGTTTGTTGATAACACTCATTAACATTGAAAATGTGTTTCCATTTGCCAAGTCCTGGCCAAGTGTAATTCTCAAGACGTTAGACCCTTAGACAAAGAGCCCACATAGAGACTCTGCATTTGGGTCTTTCCTCTGCTAGAGGCTCCCGTGCTTTTTACTCCTTTATTCCTTTTTTTCTAATAAAATCCTATCTTACCACTAATCTATGGTCTGTGGGTTCATTCTTCGAAGTCCTGAGACCAAGGACCTAATGTAGAAAGAAATTCTACTAGGAGGAAGAAAATGGAAGGTCATTTTTCCCCCAATTCCAGTTCTCCTCAGATTCTATCAATCAGACCATCCAGATTCAGAACTACCTGAGGTCATTTAGGAGACAATGGAAGCCAGGGCATCTAAGATGCAGAGAGCAATTACATTCTGAGAAGATTCTTCTGAACAGCACAATCACTGGTAGGTATTAGGAAAAATAGAAGATTGAGACTGCAAAGATGGGGGAAATGATCTCAGCTCTGCCCTAACAGACTAAATAAAAATCCTGAAGGAGCCATGTGTCTCCAGAGCTGGCATTGCTCCAGAGTGTGAGGTCTGGACCACAACGACCAGCGAAGTAACTAGAAAATAACAGTGTTTGTACAGATGCCTGAGGTTACGCTCCAAATCCTCCCACCTCCCTCCACTTCTCATTCTCCCAAAAGTTCTTCAGGGAGGAGTTGTAGGGGTACCGACTCCCCAACCAAAGCAAAGTGACCTGGCCTCAGGTGCTCCCCGAGGAACGTTGCCCTAAGATGGAAAAACTTCTTTCTTTGTGGACATGTCCTAGCAAGAACATTCAGTTAGGCCGGTCAAAGAGGAAGTTAACCGGAGGGCTTCGCAGGGTTGAAGCTGGAGGTTGGGCACTTGCAGAGGTTGCGGGGAAAAGTACTTACTTTGCCCTTCAGAAAATTGCTAAGCTTCACGTTTTAGGGAACTAACAGATAGCCAGACACTTTTGTGGTTAGACTTACAGCCTAATGTTGAGAAAATATGTTTTATTTAGATTAACTATATATGTTCCCAGCAGCTTCTGTGCGGAACAAAGAATTTTCATGGCAGCTTCTGCTGTTTCAACATTATTCGTTCCTTTTTCTATTTCT